>PRKT01000135.1:1122307-1147549 GCA_003671525.1 Saccostrea glomerata | reverse complement strand
TTTTTTTATAGGATGGAGTGATATTCCGGAAGAAGATGAATCATGTTACATGAATATTTTTCAACATTATCCCCACAGTGATCTAATAAAATTGTACAAACATATTATGAGAAAACTAGGTATGCACCCTTTATGTAAATAAAAATGTTGTTAAAAGTTTAAATGTTATTGATACTTTGTCATTCATTAATTAGATAAATAAGTTTCTTAAAAGATCAAATTGGAAGGAAGAAAAGAAAAGAAAAATTATATACTGTTGTATTCTAGCAATAAAAAATGTATTTTAAGTAGAAGTCCATTTTTAATTAATATTATTTTTGCCGGATAATTTAAGTGTCTTGTATATTGTCATAGTATAATAATGCACTATACAACATTCATAATCATTTAAAGTAAAATGATGAAGAACGCAAAATCACAACAAATGGTAAAAATCAATTCACTCAAATTTAACAAAATGAATTTTTGACACATCGTGTGCACAATGCTTTTCTGTGTTGACTTCAACTTTATCACGTACCTATATTTTATATTCTCCATTTCGTAGGTCGGAGTCCAACGGTCCGAGAGCTGGGCCGATTGTTACCAATTCTTGAAGGTAATGAAGCTTATGATTCCACCCGTAAAACACCAGGTATATTAAAACTGTAAAAAAAATTTATCTTTTTCCCTCCAAAAATTAGAGGAAAGGTTTAATATAAAATAAAGCTTTTGACATTGTGTAATTTTTTTTTTAATCCATTTTCAGGACAGTTTCTCATTGAGTTGGAGGAGTCTAAAAGGAATTTAGAGTTAGAGAGATCTCAAAACAATGTGTTGAGGAGGGAAATTCTTTCGTTAAATTATGATCTGGGGATCTTAGAGAAAAAGAAAAGAATGCTCCAAATTTGTTGGTGCTTGGGTTTGTGTTTCATGTGTTTGATTGTTTTAGTCCTACAATAACATTGTAAAAGACATATTAACAGAAGATCCAGCCATATTTTATCCATTTCTTCATGCCAAAGAAAGTGGATTTTTAAGTTTTATTCTTCTTTATGATCCAGTATGTTAGCATTCCATATTTATTTAAGAAATATAGATATTCTAGCTGCAGAATTGTAGGTTTTGGTTTTATATTTTTAATTTTTGACCATATAGGTAAAGAGTAATATATAAAACTATACTTTATATGTTTAGAAAAAGGGGAAGGATGAATGCATCAGATGAAATGTTGATTGTTTTAATGCATATATGTTTTGTTAGACAGGGTATTTTTTATTTGTCGTGAGGATGGATTTTTATTTATTTGACTAGATTGATTTTAGGGCAAAGACAGTTAACTATTTAAGTTTTGATTTGTTACTAAGAAGTATTTTATCAATATAACTAAGTAGTAATGTCATTATTAGGAATATATATAATGAATTATGAATTGTTATCTTTTCTTTCAAATGTTTTAATAATTTTTTTTCAACCGTAGTGCCTTTTTATGAAGGCAAATGAAATATATTGATGTTATATTTGTGCAATATATATGACAGAAAAACATTATTGAAATAAAAAGATCAGGAAAAAAATCGTGATTTCCATCTACAATAACATGTATTTGAAAAAAAAAATTACATCGAAAATTAAGGATATGATCACCATGACACCATATATGTTAGAATTCTTACAACACTTACTCGTATCATTTTATTTAAATACCTAATTTGTTTTACTAAAGTACGAACATTGAGTTGATATTATCTCCCTTTAATCATTAAATATTTTGTTGATGTGTTAAAAAAATGAATTTTGAACATGAATGGGTCAAGTCTCCATTCTTCGTTAACGCTTAAATGATGGAAACGTAAATGCGAACTCTATTTCATTCTTCCAAAAAATGGAATCTGAACCCATTCTATATGAAAATCGAAAATTTATGAAAAAATGTATGTTTCAACAAATCCGTTCATTTAAATCACACTGACAGACGTTAATAATGCATTTACTTCGTAGTGTACTGGTTAAAGCAGTCAGTCTTGGACCAAACCCTGCGCTATGGAGAGGGTTCGAACCATACTTGAACCTTTTTCTGTTTTGTTTTCACATATCTTAAAAACATGAGTGAAAAATAAATTATTAATAAATATTAAAACAATGAAATACAGAAATAAATTCGTAAAAGATTATATAGATAATATAACTTTGAAAAATATAACTTTTAGAATTCAGATATTCTTTTCTCAGAGCGGGGATTGTCCTTGCCTTGTACGCCTCCATTCTTTGGATCTAAAACTCACATACTTGCTTTGCTTTCATATTTGAACGTATACACAAGTGTAACAAGCATTCGAATGGCCTTTTGAAGTTTTTGTATAAGCAATCTCATGCACTGTCCAGTGCCGCCTGATTTCCATAAAATTTAAGGTCTTTGTAAAGAAGATTATTACACAGAGGTAATAAAACGACTTACGTACGGTATATGCAACAAAGAGGGAAAAATGACCCATTCATCATACTAAAGCAAAATTTGTCCATATGAGTTAAAATAAATAATGATTAAAGGGTGATACATATACTCATTGCATAAAGGCCTTTGAATAAAAAAATATTCGAAAGAAGTTATTAAATGCAAATACTAGTAAACGAGAAATTAGAAATGTTCTGTCTGTTACTTGTAGAAATGTCATTGGCTAGAATATGTTTAAAGCAGAAAACAAACAAGATATTAGAATTTCTCATTTTTGTAGAAATGTTTCTAGTTAGGAGATATTTACAATATCAATCAAACGAAATATAAGAAGTGCTCTGTTTGTTTCTTGTAGAAATTTATGCTCAATTCCGCCACCTAAACTTGGATGGAACAAAAAGCCTCTTGGTACAGATCTCTCAGTGGCAGCAGATGTAGAAAGAATCCGCTTCTATAGAAATGAAGTTTATGGACATACAACAAGAGCGGAAATATCAAATTCTGAATTCCGAGTAATATGGTTGGATCTTGAAAAGATATCTGAAAGATTTGATAAAAACAGACCGGGCAAATTGCGTGTTAAAAAAGTTATCAAGTTTGTCTACGACTTTTTGGGACAACCCTCGTATATCCAAAGTAACCGAGAGTAGGTTGGACCACACTGATTCAATGTTTTACATAGGGAATGTTGGGAAAAAATCTTATGAATAGAAAAGCAATGGATACTCTTATTTATGTGAAAGCATAATTCAAGTTTGTTCAATTCATGACACCTAAGCAACATGTATGAGTAGCCAAAAATGGACATATGAATATATATTTTACAAAGAAAATATAGGAAAGATCTTCTTCTAAAGAACAACAAAGCTTCTAGGGGCACAATGGCCATCAAATTTTTTCATAGATTTATCCTGAATACAAATCTTTTTTTTTTTAAATTCTTTTTATTCCGAATAGCAAGCCGTGGTCAGTTACGTCAGCTACGTCAAAATGGGAGAAAAGGGTGAAGAGGATTCAAAAGAATTACCCAACGTCCATAGCATCAATTTATTTAGTACAGGTATAATATATGGGAATACAATGAGTATACGAATTTTGTTTTAATTACTTACGTCACCTTTGATATTTCTTCTTTTAAAAGATTGTCTTCGTTCATGTTTTTTTTTTTTATTTAAAATTAGATTTTTATTATTATTCTGTAAACAATTAAGCCAAAGAAAATCATATTTTTGAAATAAAATTAAACCTTGTGGACTTAATCTTAAGTTTTCTTCACATTTACTGTAATAGATAATCCCAAAGAAAATCTGTTATTGACCGATGCAGCCCAAGAAGTCTTAGAAGATGGTTTTTTGCCTAGAGTCATTAAACAGGCCATTGACAGAATTACTGATAAACCAGGTGAAGAAATGATTTTCCCTATTTTTCAAAATATAATTTTGACCAAAAAAAGTTTTAATACAGTAATTCAATTAACTCATGTAAGTATATATTTTAATTCAGGATTTGTTGAGCTAAAGGTGTGTGATATAAAAACAGAGATTTGGAGCTGTGTAATGGAGGGGTTAATAAATCCATCCAGTTTGTATCAACCAAACAGAAGATGTGCCCTTCTTGCGTTATTGCCTTTAGGTATATTTTACTTAAATTTAGATCAATATATAGTTACATGTAACACCTTTCCAACACTCTCTTTCATTGTAAATTAAAATAATTGTTGCCGTGTCCTTTTCTTGAAATCCATTGACTTATAAGAAACTTAAAATCATAATCAGTGTTTATATTAAAGCATGTTTATTTTAAATTTGATTGTTTGATTCGAAGAATCGTTAGAATTCAAGGTCTACAGAAGAAAAATTCATTTTTTTTTCATTTCATACATAGAAACAACACGAGTCAAAGAGAAAAATGAAGAATTGAGAAGAAAAATGATGTGCAAATGTTGCCTTATTAATATGATTAACTGCTTAGTCACTGTTTGTGGTCATGTTGTTTGTGACACGTGTTTTCAGAGAAAAGGGAATTGTCCAGTATGTACTAAAGGGAATGAACACGATTTTATTCGACTTCGTACTTCCTGACTTTAGTATATTTTTATGTTTATCTACATGTACGAGAATATATACACGATCATTGTCGACTCCTGCACAAAACGTTACATTTAATATTTTATCATATTTCTCATATCATATGTCATATGTCTCATAAATCATATCATTTTCAAATTTTAAATCATTATGAAAAAACTATTTAAAGATGTCAAGTTTGGTTCTGGTTGAGGATTTAAAATCTTGCTTTGCGATTTAGTATAACTTTTTCAAGGCAACTCTTTGTCCTCTTTGATACTAAGGTGCATTATTATACTTAGCATGTTTTAAACATGTTGTCATAAATAAATGGTAAAGTGGATAAGAACCTTTTTCAGCATTGACTGGTAAATTTGATGCTTTTCTATATCAATCTTTAATTTCTTTGAGAATGTGATTTTGAATTTTCAAATGGAAAACCTGAGGATTTGATATCTCAAGATCTTATGTCAAATGTATTTATATGCCAGATTTTTCTTGTTTATGACACAAATTTAAGAAAAAAACCACCGTAAATTATTTTTCGCTTTGCGCACAAATTTGCTCAGAATCATATAAATTTAATCCAAATTTTGATATTATAATTTACAGGCATTGAAAGAGGGTACTAATGAAAAGTGCACACTTAGTAATTATTTAGGGTTAAGTAAATAGCAATAACTTAGATAAAAGAAAGGTTTATGAAACACACCATAACTTCTAATACCTTATTCATTTCACTCCTTCTTTTCCTGAACAATATGACATTCATTGCATAGAATTTGTAAGAAATAAATCCCTTTTAAGAGACAAACCCACGCCCTTGGAACTAGTGAACTTTATAAATGCACAAAGAAAAAATCATAGAAAAATTTCATATATCATAAGATGTATTTTGGTTATTTATTTTGTGATAAACAATCATATTATTTTTTTGTTTTTGAATGAAACAGAGATTCCCAATACGTACAGAGTACGAGTCATTCATCTGAAAATATTGATTGATTCAGCATTTAATTGTGAGGAAATCAATATATTTTTGTTAAATTTAGATTTTACTTTTGTTTGTTCTTAATTGCATAGATAATGAATAGTAGATAAATTTCAAAAAATGAAAAAGACGCTTGTTAGATGCGAATTAACCCCTTATGCTGGATTGAATCTGTGACTGAATTGAAATAGAAATAATAGCATATCGAAACGAATAAGTTGTTTTTGTCTTAAACAAATACTGATTGATTATGCCTTTAAGATCACAAAAAGTAGTGATGTGGTTATTGTTCCATATGATATACAATTTGCATCTTAGAATGCACTTTCCTACATAAAACTTCACATTAACCCTTTCTTGAAATTATGGTTTAACTCTTGATTTTGTAAATGATAAATATTTGTGTTTGTTTAATTAAACACCAATTAATATAGTAATAGTCGCTTTCAAATACAATTTGTTACTTACAATATTATGATAGCTCCTTTACGCCCTTTCTCTCGGAGTTTGTAAGCAAAAATGACTACAATACAAAGGGTTACAATATTATCAAGGAACCTATACTCAAGGCTGGCTTACCGTAGCCTGGTTTATTTAAATCGAATGTACAAGTACGTCCAGAGATGACTAATGTTATCGAAAACATTTTTGTGATGTGTCCTCAAAAAATTTGTTGGAGAAATCGCTTCTTGTGGTGACTTACTGGTCACAGAGAAATGGATGACCACTGAATTTTACTCTAAGACTATCAAAGGTCGTTTTTCCAAAATGGAGCATTATATATGTGTGATAAGCTTGGTATTGGTTTGTTGCTGAAGGGAAGTTGGACTGTATATTGATGTGAATTGCAATTCTGTTCCTTATTTATTAACAGGAAAATGAAAAGCAATTAAGTCACTGGGAATTTCGACACAAACTCTTAAAAAGAATGAAAGCCGGATATGACCATGCACGTAAGTTCTCATAATGCAATTATTTAATTTAAAATAACCCTCCAAAAAATGGACAGGTAAAATTTACAGTTGTGCTCCTCACTTTATGCAAGACATTACTTTAAAATCTTTAAGAAATCAGTTGAAGAGGGGTTTTTTTTGTGTATGGAAGGGGCATAACTAGTAGCACCTGTTTGTGATTTCAGGTACCCCGGACCCTCCCAGCTATGTGAATCTGACTGTGGCCAGTAGCTCCTCATTACTGGTCAAGTTTGATGAACCCCTCAACCACAATGGAGCAGTGGTCACTCGATATAAAGGTACCTTAACTTTTTAAAATTACACCTCTTCTTACTGAAAGGAGCACATGTTTCATGGTGCTGTCTGAAGATGTGTTAAGACAATTTTGTTTCTTATTGAAAAGAACTTTTTTTTCACACTTTGCATGTCTTCAGAAATTTTAGAAACTTTCATTCAAGGACAAAATATTCAGTAAACTTAAAGTAAGAAAAGTACCGTTATTTGAGGTTTTTATATCATATTTGCTCTTACTTTAAGGAGGGTTCAACTGAGTTCATTAACATTCCTTTGTTTAAAAAAAATATGTAAGCAAATATTTTGTTCTTTTAAAAGTGCTAGTTTTATTTATTTAACGGAAGATATGTATACTTTCTTCCATAAAATGAATTGTTTACATATTGTATTTGTTTGTTGTATAAAACATCCCAAAATTAATAGGGACTTTCCTGAAAAATTCCTCATGGGTATCCATTAATTAATTAGCTTTTGCCATCATGTGAAAAATTCGACATTAATTGAACTGTTTACCATTCTTGTGTTGAAAATAAGCTCACCTTGATTAAGCAACAATGTAATGAGTGCAGACGTTGATCTCTATTTTGGATTTTATCTTAACCCTGTGAAATACCATCTGTAAAAAACTGAATGTGTTAATTAGAAAACGCCAGAGATCGTCTGCAGAAATGCTTCCTTTGTCAAAATATGGTTCAGGAGTTGTGTTTTGTTCTTAAAAAACTGTCAAATCATATTTTTATTTATCAAAATTGTTTTGATCTTTAAAAGTCGTAATTAAGATTAAAATTACATGTTTGGCCAGACAGAGCACTTCATATATGTCGTGATAATAGAATTTCATTGTTTCGATCAGAATGATTAAATTTGATTTTCAAGAGTTTAGATTTGTTGCTATGAAGTATTTTATCAATATTTATAGGTGGTAATGCCATTATAAGGAATATATAATGAATAATGACAAATTTTAATATCTATTCTTGCAAATGTATTTATAATTTTTATACACCCATGAACACCGTAGCGTCTTATGAAGGCAAATGAAATATATAAATGTTATATTGGAGCAACATATTTGACAGATAAACTTTATTGATTATACATAAATTTAAAAAAAAAATTAAAAAGCTTAACTAAAGGGTTTTAGTATTTTTTAAAATTTACATGTAATTTACCAAACACTTCGGATAAAATTGCTAATAGTCGACGTAAATTAACAAGATTATAAATAATAGAAGCTTTCTTTTGTTTCAACTCAGACCTGAAAATTTTATTTCAATATGATTTATACTAAAAAAAATGGATTTAATACAATGTGAGAGTTTGGTAGTCGCTGCATCTAAATATCGTCATATAGTACATACGAGCCAGCATACATTCAAAAGTTTCCCGATTAAAAAAATATTTGAGATTGTCGATCACGTTCACAAACTTCTGTTCTTTAAGAATTCATGATACCCATCGTACACTCACTTTAAAAAAATTATTTGAACAGTTTCATAGGAAAAAGCGTTTATATCCCTTTACATAATGAAGGTATGTACGTACATGTCTTTCTGTCCTAGCTGCTAATCATTCACTGACCCATCACCATCCCCAAAATTACTAATTCCCTTTATGCACAAGTTTCTGAAATTAATATTGTTTTCACTGTGAGTCTGATTAATCAACGTAACTTTCTCTACTTTTTCCCATTTTAAAGTTAAAATACAAAATGCATTACACTGTTGCGGTGTACTTTCCCCATTTCGATACTTTCCTTGTTTATAGCATCAGAGTAAAACACATAGTTTAAAATCAAAATAGCAATAACGTCATTTAATTTACAACTGATGATTATAAAATGATGTTGTCTTTTTAAAAAAAGATTTATTAAGCGAATAGTTGTTGTGCTGAATACATTTGTATAGGAGCATATTTTGGTATATTGTTTTTGATAATAGGAATATGATATAAAAGAAAATGACACGGAGATATTACTTTTGGATCAATCCTCGTACATATTCAAATTTTAATGACATTTTTATGAAAAAATTTTGTGGGCATTTTCAACTACTTAAATGCTGATTTTATGAACCCGAGGATCGGACTGCAATATGAATATTTCTGAAATATGTGATTAAATTTTTCTTATTCTTAATTCTCTACCCTTTTGAAAGATGAAACTACCCTTCATTTTATCGAACTTGAATTCCTTACACTTAAGGGTCCTCCAGACACGTGTATCTTCCAACTGACTATATAAGATTTTTTATTTATTATGCTTAGAATTTTCACACATGCATACATCAAAAGCAGTAGTACAAGTACAGTTCTTAGATTATTAAAGATAACATATTCAAAAAGTGTACTTTAACCTTAACACATTACAAACAACGCTATATCACCAGGAAGTTAACGATGGATGATTACTCACTGATTTAGATTAAAAACAACAGTTGTAAAAGATTCTTTTGTGAAATGTAAGTAAAGAACATGCTTTATTCTACATGTTCATCGATTTCGAAGTTTTGATAAGTTAAATGAGAAGTTAAATTCTGTATGTATTCATTTTTCTTTATTCAGTTCATTGACATCACCATATTTGTATACATTAAAAATAAGAAATCAAATAGAATATAGCAGAACATTTATCATAACATAATGGTTATAGCATGCTATATAATTTTGCATATTTCTTATTTATAGTCCCTGGATTTGTTTTTTCTGTAAAAACATTTATCTATTGTAGTATTATAATTAGATGGGTAATCAATTTCTCTAATGGGATCAGTACCCTAGTTTTATTTATTATCAAAATATCACAATATTGAAATCGAATATTGTCATACACAGGGTAGTAAAGTTCAATTGTTTTTTTTTTTTTATTTCAACCAATAAATTGCAAGCATAACATAACCGGGATTATTGATTTTCAATATTTTCCTGATTCAATGAATAAAGTGAATGTGCACTGATTCTAAATTTTGTAAGCTGTGATCTTTTTGGCTTTTTCAAGGAAACTAAGTAATACTGTAATTAAAAATCAGTATAGTTTAAAATTTAACTATCGAATAAAGTTTTCCTGCGTAAGAAAATGAGATTCCTCTCAATTTTTCAAATAAATCTCGAATCCTTGTTAAAAATATTTAAAGATGTCAAGTTTTATTTTTGTTGAAGATTGAAAATCTTGCTTTGCCATGAAGTATAACTTTTTTCAAAGCTAACTCTTTCTCCTCTTTGAAATCTAATATTAAAAGTGCATTATTATATGCAGTTAACATGTTTTTCATATAATGAATGGTAAAGTGAATAAGAACCTTGTTTAGCAGTGACTAATAACTTTTATACTTTTATTTGTACACCTATAATACCCTAATCCGGGTTTTTTGGCGATGATCTAATTTTCGCATTTTTGCGAACATTTTTAATTCGCAAAATATGAAACACGCAGAAATTATGTCAGCTATAATGTGACATAAAACATTACCATTTTAAACAAAAAAAATCTTCAATCGTAAAAAATAACTTAGCCAAAATGAAAACTGTACTAATCTACCTCTTTTTCGCAAAATCTCCAACACAAAAAAAAAACGGATATACGGTATCTTTGAAATGGGATTTCGAATTTTGAAGTGGAAAACATTCTTGGGATTTAATAACTATAATTCTAATATTAAATTTGTATATTTGTATATACCAGGTAAGAATCACCGTAAATTTTGTTTAGCTTTGCGCATACGTTTGTTCAAAATGATATAACTTCTACCTAAATTTTAATATTATAATTTACAGAAATTGAAAGATGGCACAAATGTAAAATGCACATTCAGCAATTACTAAGATTTAAGTGAACAGGGATAACTAGATTAAATAGGTTTTCAAAACACACCATAGCTTCTAAAGCTTTTTAAAAAAGAAAATCTTATACACCCACCTTTCCACCAAATAAAGGTATTAAATGTACAGAATTTCTAAGAAACAAATCCCTTTGAAGAGACAAATCCACGAAGTTGGAACCAGTGTACTTTATACACGCACAAAAAAAAAAAAACATTTACATAATTTTATATATGAAAAGATGTATTTTTGTTAATTAATTTTGTGATAAACAAACATAGAAGTTTTTGTTTTTGAATTGAATAGAGGTTCCGCGAGGATAAAGAGTAGGAGTATTTTACCTGAAATATAAACATTTCAAAAAACATTTATTTTTGAGTTTAACTAAATATTTTTTAAATTGATTTTAACTTTTATATTTTTCTTGAATAACAGAGATATTGAATAGTAGATAGAGTTCAAGAAATGAAAAAAAAAATATTGTGATATTGGCAAACATGCAACCCCTTATATTAAATTGAATCTGTAAATCATAGGCCCCTATATGTGCACTGCAATTCTTGAGACATGCTTATTCTAATTCAAGAATTGACTGAATTGGTATGAAAATAACTGGGCATTGAATCGAATGGTTTTTAAAATATATGGTACATGAGGACAACGAAAATATTTACAACATGTAAATTCATATCATAGGTTTAAGTATATGATATACATGTATACATAATGTACAAACATTGATTCAATATGTCATTTAGATCAGAAAGTAACGAAGTTGCAATTTTAGTATATAAGATGCAATTTACGCCTTATAATACACTCTCCTACATAAAACTCTACATTAGACTCTCTATACAAAGAAAAGCAACAATGAATTGACTTCCTTCGTTATATTCCATCATTAATTGTTTCTGTCATTTCTTGAAATATGGATTTTGTAAACAAGAAAAAAAATACAAACCGATGTTCATATAAGAAAGGTTACATGTATAAACGGTGCCTACAATTTTTGTTTCTCTCCGACTTACATCTAATATACATACAATAGAATGATAACTCCTTGGTGTTAAATTTCACGACCTTTCTGTTTGGGTTTATAAACATGTATGACTGCATCACTCTAGAAGACTACTCTCAAGAGCCACTGCGTTATCAATGAAACACGTGTGAATACATGTACATTGCTCATAATGAGTGATCCTTTTTTTTGCCTAAAAGCCACTAGTTAGAATGTTGCAATAACAATTATATATGAAATATTAAATTAGAAATTAAATAATGTTTAAGTTAATTTAAGTGCTTTTGCAGGATTTTGTTTTAGATGTTTGTTAAGGTTGTCTTAAAGAAATTTATAAAGAATTATTATAATGATAAAGATCTGCAAGTGTCTATATCTTTTCAAGACCCCCTTTATATTTCTTAAACGTTGTTATTAAAAGGAAGTTTTAAAACGTTTTTTTATAAAAAGGAATTTATTAAATGTTATATTAAGAGGAAAAACTATAGTTTTCCTTGCCTTAAGACAAAAGTCATATATGACCGTGCGTTTTAAAAAAAAAACTATTTTATTAGAATGATTTTTTGAACGAACAATTTATAACTGATTATAACTGATAATAAAGCATTTGTTCTAAATTAAAATATATGCATTAAAATAAAAAGAAAATACATTTATCAAATGTTAATCTACACGCATTCACTGAATGCGAGAGATATTGATATGAGACATTCCCAATCCCTTGCAATATTTAATTGTAAAGTTGAAACGTCTTTACCCGAAAACCTTACCACTTGCGACCCTCTCATGGGATAATTACCACAACATAATTTATCATTAAAAATATAATACTGAAATCGAATATATTGCAAAACATAGGAAGTAAAGTTAAAATGTTTTTTTTTTCAAATTCAACCAATAATTTACAAGCATCACATAACTTTTTTCCCTAAGGGATCTTGGTTCACAATATCTGCCTGATTCAATGAATAGTGTAAGTTCAATGATTCTAATTATATATATTGCAATTGAAAGAGGGCACAAATGAAAAATGCCCATTTAGCAATTACTTGAAGAATTAAGTGAACAGGGATAACTAGATTGAAAAGGTTTTAAGTGAACAGGGATAACTAGATTGAAAAGGTTATTAAAACACACCATAGCTTCTAAAGCTTTTGGAAAAAAACTTAAACACCCACCTTTGCACCAAATAAAGGTATTAGATGTACAGAATTTCTAAGAAACAAATCTCTTTGAAGAGATAAATCCACGAAGTTGGAACCAGTGTACTTTAAACATGCACAAAGAAAGAAAAGTTGCAAAAATTTTATATGTGATATAAGATGTATTTTTGGTAATTGATTTTATGATAAACAATTATAGAGTTTTTGTTTTTTGGGTTAAATAGAGGTTCTGCAAAGATAAAGAGTAAAAGCCTTTTATCTGAAAATATTAACTGGTCCAGAAACATTCATTTTTTGAGTAAATAAATATTGTTTAAAAATAAGATTTTACCTTTTGTATTTTTCTTTGATTGCAGAGATTACGAATAGCAGATAGAGTTTACGAAAGGAAAGAAATCTTTTTGCACACATATGCAACTCCTTATACTAAATTTAATCTGTGTAAATCTTAGGCCACTATATGTCTTGACTATAAGTCTTGAGGATATTATCGAAAGGATTTTTTTAAACTTATAGTTCAAGTGTAAGTTCATTTATCCACTCAAAACCACTTAAAATATATGATACATGAGGAAAACGAAAAATATTTACTTACAAATATTTACATACAAATTCAGGTCAGAGGTTTAAGCACCGCGGTATATGATATATTATACATAATATACAAACAATAATTTGGAGGGACACAATGATATGTAATTTAAATCACTAACGAAATGGCTATTTAAGTATATATAAGATGCAATTTACATCTTGTTATACACTTTCATACATAAAACTCTACATTAGACTATCTATACAAAGAAAAGCAACAATAAATTGATTTCCCTCATTAAATTTTATCATTATTTGTTTCTGTCATTTCTTGAAAGGTAGATTAAAACTATATATTTTGTAAATTGGAAAAATTAAAAACCGATGTTCACAAAACGATGTTCACGATGTTACAAAAAAGGTAATATGTATAACAGGTGCCTACAATTTTTATTTCTCAATGAAGTACATCTAATACAGCGGAACTTGCTTATAACGAAGTCGCTGGAACCTATGAAGATACCTCGCTATATCTGCGAGGTATATTCGTTATAACTGTATAAGAAATTCATTAAATTTATATAGCTGGGGATCCAAGAGGACTTTGCTATATCCGTAAATTCGCAATATCGGCGTTCGTACTAAACAAGTTTTACTGTATACATAAAAAGAAATAAATTACATTTTGATAGTGGCTGTGACATTAGATGCTTCATCTAAAAAAAACTCAAAAATCGAAAGATGCGTTTATCTTTGTGTGTTTAAAACACCCACAGAACTTAAGACTACTCATGTCCATTTATTTCTCTCAGAACATATTTCATAATATCTTTATCATATCTTCGAGTGTGGATTTCATAAATAGGAATAATTATTGACAATTTTTGTAGTGAGAGAATTAACTTCAAATTTTTTTTTACCATTTACCTTTTGTCGTTGTATAATAATTTAAAATTGACCTCTTGAGTGCTGATTATATTTATTTATTTGTGCAAAATAATTTTCTGAAATATTTTTGTAACATCATGGTTCTTCTCAGCATCTATATGTAAGTCAAGTTTTATTTAAATAGTTAATTACTCAGTAAATTAGCAGAAAACAGAACATTGAAATATCCTTAAAGATGTGCATTATACATCTACCGATTATTTCATCTTAGTGAAATTTTTGCTTTTAGATATATATATTTTTTTACTTACAATTGAATGATTCTTCCACGACGATCTGACGATAAATTCCACGACCTTTCTGTTTGGGCTTTTTATGTATGACTACGTCACTCTAGTGGGCTACAGTGTTACTGAGTGTAATTACGGCTGTCAAGGAACAAGTTGAGAGATACTCTGCGTTATCTATTCATTCTTTATCCTGTGTAATACTTTTTTTGCTTTGAAAGCCACTACATATTATATGTTACGATAACTATTATATATATAAAGTGAAATATTGAGAAATTGAACGATGTTTTAGAAAATTAAAGAACATTTGTATTATTCCGATTTAGATGTTTATTTTGGTTCTCTTAAGAAATTGATAAAACTTTCACGATAAATGTTTAACAGCTTTCATGTTTAACAGCTTTCCAAGACCCTTTTTGTATTTCTTAAACGTTTCTATTAAAAGGAAGTTTAAATGTTATTATAAAAAACAATTTTTAAAACTTTTTAGGATGAGTTTTTGAACGAATTGTTTTAACTGATGATAAAGCATTTGTGTATTTCTAAATTAAAATAAATGCGGTAAAATATAAAAAGTAATTTATCAATTGCATGCTAATCTACATGCATTCACTGAATACGACAGAATGCCGAGGTGATATATTTCAACCCTGTAATTAGTATCTCAATACATTATATACTAGTATCTTTGTTTATATAAGAAACAATTTTATAATCTTTCAATGTTGTACATTTAAAAGTTTTATTTTACATGGCAGACACTTTGTTCGTGAGGAACTCATGCTAAAGCCGCACGAATTGTCCCTGTGGTATATTCGATTTAAACATCAAATTCATATATATAGTATCATTATTTAAAATTGTAAATGCATTAACAAAGCATTACCTATTGAAATCATGTGGTTTGTTCAGCAAAGTGGCACAGATATGATTTTATCCCCTCCCCCTTTTACCAAAACATACTTTTTAACGGTGTTCTTTACTACTGAGTATCGATTTTTTATGTTCAATGATTTGATAATAAAAAAGGATCTTTTTAAAGTGAACGAGAGAAAGAAGAAGGTATAGTTTTAGCTTTGTTGTGCCCTAAAAATGTAATGACATCAAAAAAGTTTTGAAACTGGTTTAAATATTAGTTAAATAAATGACTCTGATAAATCAGGAAAGAATATGGTATTAATGTTTACCATTCTGTAAATATGACGTCATTTATGTGAAGCATTTCTCTATTTTCAACAGAAAAAGCCTCAAGATGGCACATTTCAAGGGTGATTTTACTTTAGAAAACAGTGTCCACAGCCGTCGCCCACATTAATTTTTTGATATTTTGTGCAAAATTCAATGACAAATCACACATCTCAAGATCTATGTGGGCGATGCCTGTGAACAATGCTATCTGAAGAAAATTCCATTAAAAATTGGTGTCTTCTGCAACTTTTTAAGAAAATACGGGAAAATGCACATTTTTATGACGTCATAATTAGCATTTAAAACACATGTGAGAAAAATGACTTGTATGATTTTTCTGCATTGAATTTCAATCATTTAAAAAGCACGAGTTTTCAACTTTTACACCAGTTTCATTTTTTAGAAAATCACAGAGCAAAATTTGTATGGAAACCATACCTTCTTCTTTTCAAAAAATTGCTAAATTTTGTTGTAAGAGGGACTGCCCATCTCTATTAGGAAACTCTACACTAAATAATTAAATAATAATTGAATTAATGCTTAACAAGCTGTTCAAATGTTCATGTGGCGTGAGCATATTCCATTGGTATTAAATGTATTAGTGCGTTGCGTTGCCTTAAGACAAAAAAAATTATCTGGCATTATTTGTGTTGAAAATGATATTACCGAGTACAACTGATGATATTACTGTAAACTTTGTTGTTTTATCTAAAAAAATAAGATGAAGGAAAATATTTACTATTAATCACCATACATCTCGTATTTGTCAATTAAACGTTCATCGTTGTTTCCTGAATAGATTTTGATATATTTTTAAAACTTTGAATCTCAAACAGACATTTTGAATAAGAAAATAAATATATATATATACCTACAATAATAAAATCACTTACTTTAAGTCTCTAATTAAGTCTCATATAATAATTCCTCAATTTAAACATCTGGTCCCTTGGATACATAATAAGATGTGTACTCTTCAATATAATGACCTACTTATCGCCGAGTTGGCAGTATCTCTACAGATCATCAAGTGTCATATTCTGTTTTATTTTATGATCGAAATTCTTTACAAAAAATCAAAAAGACAACATCACCAAGTGGTGGTATGAGTTAGATTAGTTTTGGCCGTTTTATATTAGCGTCAAGGTCAGGTCAACGCCATTACCTTTTCCCTGGACATTAAAATAAAAATTACCTGCATCCAATCATGCGATACAAAGATTTAATGTTTTTCTTTTTGCATAAAAATATATTACCAGTCTATAAGATGATAATACCAAATTGATACAAATTGTAAAACAAAAAATTGATTTTCTCTATTTTTCTTAAATTTTCAGGTTATATTTGTTATTTTTGTATGAGTCCTATATTTGATTTCTTTTTTTTAACATTTGATAAAGAAGACAAAATGATACAAAAACAAAAAGTTTTGACCGTTTAGTTAGAGAGAAAAAGCACTTTTTATCGATTTTTGGCTCATATCTATACTTAGATTGAAAGATTTCAAAGCTTACATAATTGTAGATTGTTTGGAAAATCAAATTTATTTCATATATTTCAACACTTTAGTCCTGCTCTAGAGTCGCGAAGTAAGGAGTCAATCCTTACGTCGCGGGTTCGAATCCCACTCTGGGACGTGGAAGACCGGTCCTTCGGATGAGACCGTATAAACCGAGGTCCCGTGTCGCAGTAGGTGTTGGCACGAAAAAGATCCCTCCCTTCTCAATGGCCCTAAGTGCCGAGCATATGACAAATTTGCAGCTCTCCACCGGCAAGTGGTGGCGTCTCCATATGAGTGAAAAATTCTCAAGAGGGACGTTAAACAATATACAATCAATCAATCAATCAACACTTTAGTCCCTTATTAATTTAACTTACATTTAAAAAATTCTTGAAGTCTTTGATTGTTTAAAATTAATAACTAAATTCATTGTTCTACAATAATTTTGAGAATCAGAAAAGAAGATACCATTCCGCCAAAAATATAGTGCCTGCTAGATTTCAAACTCAGTTTACCATATATCTATTTAAATTTGTGCAATACTGATGATAAAAGAAAAATATTATGACCTTTTAAATCTTTTAAATCTAAATATATAAGAGATATTAACAAATATACTTAGAATATTTCATCTAGTTAGAAAACAGAGAAGAATCCTTCCTTAATTGAGATATCACCTTTAAAATATATTAATATGCAAAATCTACAGCAAATCTTTGCATAAAAAATACAAATACTTTATTCTATTTGTTTAAAGACTTAGTCTAACTCGTATAAAGTCGATGCTTTTATATCCGATTTGTTTTTATTTTGTTTTTCAATAATTAATTTATTCTTTCTGTTCTATTCTTTCTGTTTGTGTCCCTTGAAAATAATACTCTCTTAAAATTGCTATCTATTTTTTATTTGTGTATTGCACGGGCGCTATCCCTGAAGTTCGTGGACAACATTGATAATTACTGACAAATATTGATAATATATACGAAATTATTATTTTCATTAAATTGGTGTTTCATTTCATTAATATTCAAGTTTTCAACAAATACAAAGCACAAATATTTATATTTTTATCAGATTAAAAAAAGAGACACACTCATACCCGGAGCACTAAAATGAAAATCCATGACCTTATCCGACGTCAAAAGCATAATACGAGTACATGTAACTTTTCTTAATACAGTCACCGTTTAACTCAATACATTTCTTATATCGCTTTAACCAGTCATAAAAATGCACGAAATGTTCAGGTTTCATACGTAAAATAATATTTAACAACGCTTGTCTCATATCCTGCAATCATACAACCGCGTAAAAACAATTTTATTAACGGAAGTATGGTAAAGTCACGTTACTAAATTCATTTCTTACAGCATTGCAATCTCGGAATGTTGGTTTTCCTTCTAGCATATCATCCTGTAAACTTTTCCTTCCGTCCAAAAATATTATATCCCAATTAAATACTAATGTTCGGCGTCTTTTACTATGTTTTCCAGATTGTTTACAAAATGTATTTGGTCTCTGTAGGTGTTTATCCGATGTCTACGCAGAATTTTATCACTGCTCACATCTCCACCTACTCAGAAAACGTCCCTTTTTGAACAATTCCAAAAGTCTAAATATGTTCTTGACTTTCATTGCTCAGCCATTTTACAACTTTGAATTTTCAAATTTTGCAGGTTTGACTTGATAACTTGTGCCAACTTTATAATGTAAAAGTAATCCAGATTTCCGCAGAATTTTATAAAATACAATTGAATTTTATAAAGTGATAAATAATTTTTAATTAAAATTTTGCAGTGCTCCGGGTCTCCATTCCAAGTTTAATTATGAAGACAAAGTTATTATTGAACATTTGAAATTGAATAAGATTTTTACATTTTTCAATTCACATAAAGTAAAGGATTAGAAATATGCTAATAATAAATATCAATGACTCAACTTTTATTTAATGCTAAAGCTTGTCCAAGAACTTTATACGGACAACCTTCGTACATATGTCTTTCGTTTATTTTATATTTTAAGGAAATTTTTGAATAATTTTTCATAAATTATCGTTGAAGATGAAAGGGTGAAAAACATATTAGTCCTTTAAATAGTTTCACGGTAACAAGAAATTATACCTTAATTCATGTGTAAGAAATATTTTTGTTCAGTGCAGGAAAGCTGAGTTTTATTGATATGCATGAAATGAAAAGAATTTTTTTTATCTTAAGCAACTTTTCTGTAAATGTTTCTGTTCATTTTTCATGTAAGAATGCCACAAAAAATGTTTTTAATCCTCTTCCCCTCTTCTGAAAACAGAACTGCATGACGTATGGTAGGGTTTATTGCTGTATAACATATAAAAATGCATGTTAGAGGGCTTCTGAGTTATAATGACCCAGTTAGACACATTATTAACCTAAAAGATTTTACTTATATTCTCTTTCTTATTTTGTACCAGAGATGCAAGATGTTAGATGTTTTATATGCTAAATACTTCTCAGATTTGAACCGTATTTAATTTTTTTTCATTCATTAGAAATAAGTCCCAATACCATATGACTTGCATTTGGTAACTTGTATAAGAGAGGCTACTAATTATCCATGTTTATGCATTCATCTGTTCAAATTTATTCTAGACGATAAAGTTTTTAAATTCTTATTTGAGGTTGAGGGCTTCCTATTTTCATTTTCTATACTTATTATATACAGTTATTGATGAGGAATTTGAGAATCAGAAACTGATTAAAACGTGTCTATTAGCAATTTTGTTTGTAAAAATCTCCTTTCTAAAATAATGTTCTTCCTACACACAACAGGTGATTAATATTAAAACTAATGCTTGATGTTTTCTTTATCAATAATTGAATAATTATTTTTATCTCCTGTTTTAAATAAGGCTGAAAAAAATTATTCAAAGTATGTTCTTCCCTTGTTTCTGTATACTGAAGTCGAAATGCAGTTGGAATGGAATAGCAAATGTGGATATTTTTTCTCAGGGCAATAATTACACATACTAAAAGAAAATTAAACAAAAAATAGGGTGGCAAACATCAAAATGTAGATAAATGTATAGTGAACAAAAGTCTGTAAATCTTCATGGAAAATTTATAAAAGTTTATTTTTTTTCTTTGATGTAAGAAAAAACTTGTCTTAAATATCTAAGAATTGGTTTTCGTCCTCTTGATATACTGATAAAGGAATTCGTCTCACTACATCGCTCACATTACTTACATAATCAACTTTTTAAAACTGAAATCAATTTAGAATACTCAGTTCACCATATGACTAGAAATTCCCAATTGTATCCATTTTCAAATTCTTTACATGCATCGAAAAAATTTTTACAGTTGGTTTTTAAACACAGACTTGGTTACTCTTTTCAGAAATGCATTGATATCAAACAAATGTATATAATAAAAAAACACACTTTTCGCATCTAAAAAAGGAGCATGGTACTTTGGTTTTTTTTCTGAGGCATACGACTTGTTATATGCATTAAGTGACAATTCTATAGAATAGAAAGTAATTCAGAAGCAATCAATAGATTTTGCATAGGATAAGCAGCCTATCCACGTGCTGAAAATTACGTAAACATACTGGTTAACATAACAGTTATTGAACAGTAGAGTAGTTTATTAGAGACTGCTTCGTTATAAGAACAGTAATTCCCCAAAAAAGAAAAAAAGGAGAAAAAATTCCAGAACAAAAGATAATGTCTATAGAGTTTAACTCTTTCAGCTGCTTGAATGAATATTTGAAAATTGAAATTGTTTTCAGAACTCGTGCCGAATCAGAACAAAGCTATTTTTTTAGTCCTGTTACAAGGAAAAACAAGTACCCTTTAATTGCTTGAAATGTATCGTTAAAGCACAGTTCTCAAATAAGAATTCATGATTTTATCATAAAGAAATATAATAATAAATATGCATGTAGATCTAAATATATGAATATGCCTATTAAATTTTCAGTTGAAATCAAGAGCGAAGAAAAACCAACATCAAAACTTTGAAGGAAGTAGCGATGAAAATTGAAGAACAAAAGAAAAACAAAGAAGCAAATAACAGGTGGAAAGTTACTATAAAGATATATCTCTTTTGTCAATAATGTTCACGCATTTTCAGAGAGACTTAGAACATTTCAAGAGCCAAAATGCTTATTTTCAAAGATGATTCATAGATATATACAGGTATCTTTAAAATTATTTAAATTCATACTACCTGAAAATTGAAATAATGTGAAGTTGACTATGGACTAAGGTATTACCTTTATTTGTGTAACATGTGTAAGTCTAAGAAGATGTTCATGCATGCGTATTGTTCGAGTGCAATGTGTACAGAACGACATAATGTACCGTCAAAAGACGACAAAAACACGTTTGTTTAGATACAGGATATGTGTTTATCAGTACCATAGCACTGAGTAATAATCAAGTACAATGTAACCTGTAAATAAAATATATAAATATAATACGAAATGTTATGGTATAAATAATGTGATCTTAAAAATATTAGATGATATACAGATTGATCAATATATTTGCTTTAGAAATTTTTATCAATTACAGGTTACTGTGATTAACTAAGGTAAATTCTTCCCGATAGTCCTGAAGAAATGGGTTGCCAAAAGTTCCACTAGTGATCTAATACTGATGTCCACGTTTTCATCACTAAATAAGCCGAGAATTTTAAAGCGCTTATCACAGCATACTTAACTCGATATGAATTTGTGATACACTTTCTAAAAATAAAATGTTGCTGGATTGGCTTCAGTAATGGACATGAACACCAAAATTGCACTTTGATCTTTCAGATATTGAATCTTTTTATATTTCAAAGTCCCTGTGTCAGATAAGAATAATATTTTGTGACATGTTCAAAAGATAAAAGATTTCTCAGATGGCCACAGTACCTGCATGTGTATTTTTGCATTATCCCTCCGACCACGTCTAGCATCTTTTCACCATGTCTTAAATTCTTTCTGCATATGAGGCAAGTTCTTAGTCGTTATAAAATTTTTACCACAGACAAATCTTTTGAAGATAACAATGACATATGTTGCTTTCTAAGATATTCAATTCAAAATGCACTAACAGTATTTAATCTAAAACAAAAAACATGAATATTTTCTTTGCATTGTGGAGGGAAACAAAATTTGCTCACGATTTTCAATTCTCAGATTACTAGTTACATGCAAATACATGAAAATGTCATCAGAGGGTTGCATTTTCGCTCTTGTGGTTTTGCCAGTGTATAAATGAATGTACATTCAGTAAACCAAATGATAGTTTTCTCCTTTTTTGCAAGAATACATACCGCTACAAATATTATTTTAAAATATTACTTAAAGTGGAACATACCTCTGTTTTGAGAAATACCCCCATCCCCAATCCCACCCACAAAAAATCCATAGGTGACTAATAGGTTGTTATATCATTTTATTGTCAATTCATTCCAAATCTATAAGACGCAAAGATTGACTTCTATCATCATTTACCAATCACTTCTCAAAGTTATTTAAAAATTTAACCTAAACAAAATTCTTGCTGATAGAAAGCAGTTATAATTTTTTTTACAAGCATAGATAACAATGGATATTCTGACTTTAAAAAGAAGTGCTTTATTTGCATGTTTTCTAATATGAATTTATATGTTAACTTTAAATGTTATTTTCATGTATAAATCATATTTGTTTTATTTCATGCAGTGATTACAAATTATAGCCCTTTCTATTGCCTCTGTGAAATTTTCTTCATATTTTGGTTATACATCAAATTCATTTCTGAAATAATAGAACCGCTTTACATTCCATTCTATTATCCATTTGAATCTAAAATTATCGCTGTTTTTTTTTTTCAGTGTTGGTAATAGAAATATGTAGTGAATTTAAATTTAGGGTTCATTAAAACTTGAACAGACTGATGTATGAAAAACAAATTTGATGAATAATTATTGTTTATTGTGTTTGAATACTTTTATGTCAAATTGCATAATCAATTAAAATAATTGTCTGGATACAATTTTATACCTTTTTTATATATATGTTTTTTAAAGGAAGGAAATGAAAATAACAAAACTTGAATTCTTTGACCTAGAAGTCCTAAAAGAGGAAAAGGCTCACCCAGAATTCCATTGTGGATATATGGTAGGCAGAAAAATTCTCAGTATGATTCTTATCAGCTCGTCAATATATATAAATATAAAGCAACTATATATGTTATACAAAGTTAGAAACATTTTTTGGAATACATATATTTATTACATACGTAATACTCAGATCACTCTGGTGACCTTATAAACTGAAATAAAATATTTATTTAGTCATGTTTAGCATGTTTAATATCTATATAAATTTGTACATAGATAAACTTTTTTGATTCCTACTTTATTTAACCAATTTCATCAAATTTTATCAAAATAAAGATAAGCAAGGAAATAAATGAACTCATGAATGAATTGATAAAACAGAAAATATTGTATCATAAATTACATGATAAATGAAGTACTATGGATAAGAAATCCCAGAATATTCAGACAAATAATATAATATATTTATGATATTTTTTTCCCAAATATTCATGTGTGTAAGTTTGATAACTCTTTTCTCATGTTCTTCTTCCTTAATTCTCAGTGAAACGCAAAACAAAGAATACCAAAATCAAGTGTGATTGGAAAGTTTGCAATAAAAGGAACTTCCAAATAAACGGTAAAAAAGTGATAGCATCTACGATAGTATTTTTTCAAGTTATTCTACTTGCATTCTTCTGAGTAGTGATGAAGAGGATTTATAATATATAGATAAAAATGTTTGCATTTATCTCTATTTGAAATTGCTAATATGAATTTAATTTAAGAAATGCATAATAACAAAACGAAATAATTTTAGTGAAATGCTATTTGACATAATTTTAGATTAATTTGATTGACAGTTGAATATGAGAAATATCATACGAAAGAAAAAAATCTTTCTTACATTTATATACTGAAGCTAAAATACAACGGGATATCTTGGTATGAGTTCATATATAACATACTAGTATTAAACTTTACAGATGGACATTGAAATACTGCTTTTAACTAAAAGCAACTATGGGCAGGACTCAGGAGAAAAAGTCAATTATTCTGAACAATTCTCCAAGTTTTGAATCAACCTTGCTTATATTACTGTACATTTTTCTGTATAGTATGCATGGTAAGTATGGTTTCTATCGGCTCGACAATAGGCCCTATTCCTTTGACATATTTTGCCTAAAAGTTATTCCTTTAGCTGTTATCTTGTAGGGAAAAGTAGTGAATTTACCTCTTTGCTCAAAAACTTTTAAACATGCAAGAAAGAAATATATGGGGGGGGGGGGGTATTCACAGACTTAAAATTATGAATTAACAGAGGCATTAACAATCGCTTAACAGTGCTATCTTTATCTCAGAAACCAGTGCATTAAATTAAACTTGACTGAATAATGAAGGGATCTTGGACTGTTGCTCTACATTGCTCAATAATGAAGGGATCTTGGACTGTTGCTCTACATTATGGCGGCTAAAGGGAATAACTCCTAGGCAAAATATGTCATAAGAAAAGGACTATAAATATATGCTTCATGATTTATAATAATCCGCTATATATCTTGCACATATTTTTTCCCCTTAATTTCGGAATACATAAATTATACGTGTACATTATCATATGAAGGTCTTATAATAATACGTTACAATGGGAATGTATTGTTTCCTCTTGTAATATGGCACATATGTTATTTCTTTATATACTGATATATGTAAAATCATTGACATTTTTGTGTAATTTGCATCAGACTCGTGCCACAGATTCTGAAAGTCAATGAAAGTTCAGTTAGTTGTATCATAATTAGGGCCCCGCAAGGATTTGCGGGTGCCCTATAGTAATCACTCTGTCCGTCCGTCTGTCTGTCTGTCTGTCTGTCTGTCCGTCTGTCACTCTTCCGTCCACAAATTTTCTGTTTTTTTTTAATAACTTTTTTTATGGTTGCCCAATCAAGATCAAATTTGGTATGGTAGTTCAGTAGGCAGAAATACATATTTTGATGCTAAGTTTGGTTCTCTATGTCTTCTGGTTTGGAGCTGGGGTGGTTGGGTAGATTCCTTAACT
>PRKT01000135.1:1099662-1119339 GCA_003671525.1 Saccostrea glomerata | reverse complement strand
TCTTTACAAGAGAGCTCCAAATTCTGACAAAAGTTATCTCTGATCATCACAACTCCTTCAAAATAATAGACAAATTGGAACAGTCATTTAAGTCATCAGTCATCAAATGTGTAGAAAATTAAGAAAAATAATTATATCGACCAAAATGCTGAAAGAATCAATCAATTTGTTTTCTGAGTAGTTTTAAATCCTCTTCCGCTAATATATCCCTGCAATATAACTTACAACTTGTAAAAACGTAGCAAGGAAATGAAAATTAATTCAAGCACACTTTCAGGTGGATAATAAAATGGCATACTAGTATATTAGAGAAAGTTTGTTCTAAGAGGATACCTGTAAACTGCCAAACGAAATGAAACCTACCCAAACGAAATCAAGACGTAACGAAATGAAACGAAAACTGCCAAAACGAAATAAAACCAAACTTTCAGAATTTTTTTTCCAAATCAAGGTATATACGTATAGTTATATATAATATAATGTGTAACTGCGTATGTTCTATATTTACTGCGAAATCTATATAGTTAAAGCACTTGTTAACACAGGCACTTGTTTCGTATTCTGGGCACCCATACCGTAAATCTGGAAATTTTTGCTGTAGAAATTTTTTTTAGCAAATTTGCGAGTTCATTGCATTCGCAAAAATATTTTTCTTAAAAGCATTTTGGCCCGAATTCGCAAAATAAAATCGACGTAAACATATCCAGATTTACTGTACTTATTTTTACCACAGGGTACCTAACTCAATTTCAGGCATTCCCGCTTCAAGTTCAAGCTTATATTTTGTTAATTTATCAATTATGACCTACTTAAAATGACAACGTTCGCTTTGAGAGACTTTTCTCTTGTCAAATAAATCGCCTTAGACGTCTTTGATCGATTCTTTTCATTGGAAACAATTTATTTATTCCTGGAAAATACCTCGATACACAAGCTTCAGGTTGGGGTTATTAATTAGCGATAAAACCAGAGACATTCGAATGGAATATTCGGGGCGTTTTTTTGCAAATTAGGTAGTAAAAATTCATAAGTTCTATATTTTATAAAAAGGGAAATTTCAAATACATTTCCGTATTCATACTTTGTATTTAAAGCATGTTAAACACATTATGACGTAATTATTCTTTCCAATTCATGGTTATAATAACAACAACAAAACAACGTAGGGGCGCAGGGGCATATCTTATTTAACTTAAAATAAATACACGTAATGCTTAAATCAAAGGAAAATATTACAAAAAATGATAAAATTGCTGCACAAATCCTTTGCATTATTAAAAAAGTGCATGAACTTCATAAATTTATATAAAGTAGGAAAACGTCCACATGCAGTTACACATAGATATTTTTTATTTTAATGCAATAAGTATTTTGATAGCCCGGTTACCCATCAATTAGCTAATTTCTTTCCATAATCCTTTCAACACTAGAACACCTTATCTTATCCTCCTTCAATGAGTAAAAAGTCTGTAAAAAAGTTTGTCGTGTGTTGAACCTTTGTGACGTTTAATAATTTTTATGATTTTTCTGTTAACTGGTAATTACTGGAAATTTGGATTATCTCCCTTTACAAAATTGGTTTTATTTTATCTGTATGTTATGATCTGCTAAAAAGTATATGTCATTTGAGAATTTCAAACAAATTATTCAACGTCACAAATGTTTCAACACACGACAAACTTGCATTCCCTCTGCCATTTCCCACTATGAACCTGCAGTCTTCAATTGCGTTCATAGGACTATAGACGCAACTACTCTTCCTATGAGTGCAACTCCTTTTTCACACTGGAATAGTACAAGCACAACTAGATTAGTATTACGCATTCAGAAGAATATATATATGAAATATATATGAAATGTTGTTCAAAAAGGAATAAATATAAGTTGTTAATAATATTCTCTGGGAAAAAAAGAAATTCAGAATAATTTGAAATTGCTGATTTATATCTTTAAAAATTTAATTTTGGTCGATTTATTTAATTGTATAATAAAACATTTTAAAAACTGAAGAGAACTGACATATTGTTATTATTTTTATCATATTTTTGCATATTTGTACAAAAAACGATAACTCTTCACAATTGGCTGTTTTAACATTCAGATAAAGGGAAATTTCTTGAGTAGGATATCTATTTTAAGAAGGAAATCAGCTCTATAAATAAATTGAAAAACTTAAAAAATCAAAGAAAAGCATTCTGGAGTTATAATCATTATTAAAGCATTGTCTTTTTTCATCAAAGTGTTAAATTATTGATTTTTGTCGGAGGGTTTCAATAACGTTAATCGATGACGCCAAAACTGCATCATAACAAAAAAATAAGAGAATGTGATGACGCAGATTGTATCCAGATAACTGTGTTTGAGTAGTAAATACTCAAAAAACTGTTTGTGATTTATTTGATTGATTGATTGTATATTGTTTAACGTCCGTCTCGAAAATTTTTCACTCATATGGAGACGTCACCGTATGCCGGTGAAGGGCTTCAAATTAAGATGTATACTCGGCACTCAGGGCCACTGAGCAGTGAAGGTTCTTTATCATGCCAGCGCCTACCGTGACACGGGACCTACGTTTTTAAGGTCACTTCTAGTGCCGAGCGCTTGGCGAAGGAACAGTCACTACCTTTGTTTACGTCTTAGGTATGACGCGGCGCCGCGATCGAGAATCGAACCCGGGCCTCCCGATCACGAAGCGAACGCTCTACCACTATGTTACCGTGACCGGTTTGTGATTTATTAGAGAAAAGGTGCAATGTTCAGGTCTACTGATTTTATAGCCGTGTGTTTTTCTTTACTGAAGACAAATCGCGTCCTTATATAAGCCAGGATTTCCTCTGATATACTTGACAACATCAAAGAATGCATATATAAGTAATAAACAACGAGTATTCAGTGAACATGGCACTATGAATAGAAAAGCTCTGCTGGCATATTTTCCAATATGCCAGCAGAACAATTGTTATTCATAGCGCCATGTTCATCAAATAACGTTGTTTATTTCTTAAAAATAAAATGATCTGAAAAACAGTCTGATAGTTTTGCTTCGTTTCTTTTCTTTTCGTTTAGATTTCGTTTCTTTTCGTTGTGATTTTCTTTCGTTTCGTTTCGGTAGATTTTCTTTTCTTTTCAGCAGTTTCGTTTCTTTTCACTTCGTTTCGTTTCTGTTTTCGCACTTTACAGGTACCCGTTCTTAGAACTGTTTTATGGCGATTTTCGACATAGTTATCGAGCAATTAAAGTTCACATTGAGGTTTACGTATAACTTTTTAAGTACCTGGAGTTTTACGGGAGGAGTCACAAACTTCATTACCTTCAAGAATTGGTAACAGACAGCCGATCTCCTGTACTGTAGGACGACGTCCTGTGAAATATTGAAGGCATACATAAACCAAAGACTAGGACTCTGCGAATCTATGTTGTAGCATATGATCAACAAAATACGGTGTAGGTGGACTTTCCAAAATGTTTTAATTATATATTTCAAAAGGGTACAATCAAATCGCTTACACCTTTAACATCATTTTATCTACATAAACAGTCAATTATGGTATACAAAATTTTGATTGTATTTTTTAAATAAATTGTAAATTGACAATCGATTCTTCATTGCATTAAAACTTTTTCAAATTGATTATTTGAATGCCAATAAAAATCCACATGAGTTTAAAAGAAAAAAGTGTTAATCAAGACCACCACAAATGCAAAGCATCCCATCGCAACGAGCATATCTATAAATAAAGACAGCATTCAATATCGATCCCAATGCAAATTGTCTCACTTCCGTATCACATAAGGACAAACTTAACACTAAAAACTTCTGAAAATATTTCAGTTACCCACCTAGTTCCTTCATAATGTGTTTGTACATGAGTCTAATATCAGTCTGGGGATAATGCTGAAAAATGTTCATGTAATGCGATACATCTTCTGCAGGAATATCATCCCATCCTACAAAACGTGTAAAAACAGAAATTATCGATAATCACCGTTGCATACATTCAAAATTTAACATATTCATACGAAACATACAGTTTTAAGTATAATTTATCTTTCATTTTAACGACTTTATGGAATTGCATTGATTTAAAAAAAAAAAAACAAGCCCTCGACAAAATTGTAGCTCTTCTGATTTCTACGTATAACAATTGAAGATAACGTAGTACAAGATGTGTTTGTGAAACACTAATGCCCCAGTATGGCAACAAAGCAAAGATATCTTTTAACTTTAAATTTTAAATATTTCTTAAATTGAAATTACATGTGAATACATTGCTAGCCTACCCAAAGTAGTGACTTTTCACTAGAAATACATCTGTAAAATATGAAAGCCCTATCACCACATGTTCAAAAGTTATAGCCAAGGATAAGTTTTTAAAAGGAAGGTAAAACTCCAAGGTCAAAGTTGCTGGTTTCCTAAGAAAGGTCTTGTCACAATGATTATATATATGAAGTATGAAAGTCCTAGCCCTAGCTATTCAAAATTTATAGTTAAAGTTTTCAAAAAGTTTAAAGCTAATTTAGTACAGTATGTAAATATACAAATAGTCTGAAATATGGAATGCTCCAAAGTCCGGATTCTTGAAATCTTTACCTAAATTTTTTTTTTCAATGTTTCAATAAAAGTGCAGTAAAACCGTTTGATCCTTACTTGGCTCACGGCAGTTGTGACAAGTGAGCAGGGAATGCTTACTCGTCATAGGCATCTGATCCCACCTCTGGAATTTCCAGAGGTCCGCGGTTTATGCCCTCATCATAGATTTGTATTGTTTATAGATCTGGAGATTGATCACTTTTGGTTATCTTCATCTTTTTAATTGATCGATTCAGTGTCACTGCTGTATTTTTTTTTTATACAGTAGACAAGTACATAAATTTATTAGTTGTAAGTGATTTTTTTTATTTCTGACCTGCCAGGCCATGTATGAATGATGAGAATTCAGGTTCTGTCCACAAGAGTGTTCCACTGCTGTCATGATCAGTATCCCGTTTTGGTGGATGGGGGAATCCATCAATGTGTTTATCCATGTCGTACACATGCTGTGCATCAACCGGACGAGATCCTTTAAAATACAAATTAAGTTAAATATATACTTAGACCTATTCTATTGGAATAGAGCCCTACAAGTAGAATAACAGAGTATATTATGATAAAACATTATGATCTTTAGTGATTATTAGTTATCCAGGTTCAATCAAGGATCACAGGGTGTATGGGGATTTACCCCAGGTTGTATTTCATACACCCTTTGGCCGAAGGGTGTATGGAATACAACCCGGGGTAAATCCCCGTAGACCCTTGATTCGACCTGGATAACGAATTTATTTCTTATGTACTCATGAAAAATTCTTTGTTTACATACATCAGAGTCTTTTCACCTGTGTCTCAGTCTATCGATAAGATTTATTACGTACCACAATGCATCGTGACGTCATGTCATTTACTTTTTATCATAGGGAAAACTGTGTATTGTGGCGTCACGTTTTATTTACCCCCGGCTCAAATCGGGTGCAAGGAAATTTACACCCGACTCTGTAACTAATTAAAGCTCGTGTTACAAGCTACATAGGAAATAATGCTCTTCATTCACGCTTCTCTTTCTGAGCACCTTGCTGATAATCATGCTCAGTTTAAATTAAAAGTTAATGATGGTTGGTTAATAGGGGTGTATCTGTTCTGTTTATAAAACATACAAATAGCTGATGTGCTTGAAATGTTTGTATAAAAAATTGTTAAACATGATACCTGTTTTATGAATGATTATTTCTGTAAGATTTTGATATAATGAAGCCGAACCATCTCCATCATCAGTAGGATGCTGGTGGACCTGAGCTGTAAAAAAGATTAGATTTCTATTATATTCATATTATGTCAGTTACAGGTGTTAGTAAGTAAATTCTTCAATGTTTAAATTATAGTTTTAGATTGGTAACTTGCATATCAACATGATTTACTTGCATGTTGACATAAATACGCTGCATGTCTTCATAATTTTCTTGCATGTTATCATAATTTATCTTGCATGTAGGGAGCAGAAATATGCCATCATACGTACACTGTATCTGACATCATAGATGCGAGATGTTTCATAATTATGTAGACATACGACTTATTTATGTCAACATGATAACAAGATAATTCAAGATAATTATGTGAACATGCAAAGTAATAATGTCAACATGCAAGATAATTATATCAACATGCGAATGTCAACATGCAAGATAATTATGTCAACATGCCACTTATTTATGTCGACATGGATGATAATTATGTTAACATGCCACTTATTTATGTCGACATTGAAGATAATTATGTTAACGTGCAAGATAGGTATATTGATATATAACATATAATGCATGTTGACATAAATATGTTGTAACTTGCATGTTGACATGAATAAGTTGCACGTTGACATAAATAAGTAGCATGTTAACGTAGTTATCTTGCATGTTAACATAAATAATTTGCATGCCTACATTATTAACCCGCATGTTGACATAAATAGTTTGCATGTTGACATAAATAAGTCGCATGTTTACTTAAATACGTTGCATGTTGACAAAAATAAGTCGCATGTCTATATAATAATATTGCATCTTGTATCTACCATGTCAGATTCGGGCGTCAGTACGGGTCTTTACCCATATTAAAATCATATTTTTTGAAAAAAATTGTAATTTGCATGTCAACATACATGTAATTATCCTTATGTAGATATAATATTCATGTATGTTTACATAATTATTTTGCATGTCAACGTAATTTATCTTGTATGTAGGAGAAGGAAATATGCCTGTATAGAAATGAAATTATATAAAAGAAAAAAATAAACTAGTATGTTTCAAACATTACTGCGTATCGCTGCAATGCATTTACTACGGAAGCGTAAATGGCTCTACACTTGTGTTATAACTTTGTATATTGTCTAATTTTTTATCGTCTTATCAACATATAAAGTTTTATAACACCTTATTTATACACATATTTTGTATTGTATTAAGGTAATACGATCCTCAGCTAGGAAGATATTTCTTTAATTTATAATTTAATTCAAAAAGTCTCAAAATGAAGCTTGAAAATTAATTCTTTTCATGCAACAATTTTTATTTTATACCTCTCAATGTGCTTCGATGTTCTTTGAAGTTCTCAGAGAGGTTTTATGAAAAGTCGAATTTTTTATCACAAAAAAGTATTTTAAAGTTACATATCGAACGAAATTGAGGTTCATTTTCATCTAATCATAGCTATCAATGTTTGTTAACATGATATGAAATCAGAAGTAATTCATTGTGTTTTGCAATGATATGAAAATCTTTATACACTTAGCATTGTAAAATGATGAAAGTAAATAGAAGAAATTTATGCACCTTTTATGTATAAAAATTGTGCAGTTTATTCAAAAGCCTGGATACCTATAACTTTTATTTCTAAAATGTGGTTATTGATCAAATTTGAATTAGAAAATGTATAATAGGTGTTTTAATTCGCATGTCCTGAAAATGTATTTGACATTTACTAATTTGTCCTATATATCATGAATTTTAAAGATGAAGTTTGAAGAATTATCGTGGGTAAAAACACATTATTCTGAGAATTCAGATACATTTTTGTGAGCATTTTCAATTAGTCAATTCCTGATTTTCAGGACCTGAGGATCGGAGTACCTTAATGTGTTTTTACATAATTAAAAGAAACTTCTTTTGTTCAATAGATTTTATTGCTTTAAATTTTATCGATTTATATATTATATTGATTGTCAGATTTTGATCGAAACAAGATACTTAATTATATTGATATAGTATTGTCGATATGAAAAAATAAATTAAAAAAACTATTTTCTGACTTCTCAAAAATATTCATATATTTATAGCGTGATAAATATATATTTATTTTTTCACGTCGACAGTGCTATATAGATATGATTGAATATCTTGTTTCGATCGATATCTTAAAATTAATATGATATTTCGGTCAATAAAAAAATTTAAGCAATAAAATCTATTGAACAAAAGAAGTTGCCTTTAATAATGTAAAACATCTTAATACAATTCGAAATATGTGTAAAAATAAGGTGTTATATCACTTTATATGTTGATAAGACGATGAAATATAGGATAATATACAGAGTTATAAAACAACAAGTGTAGAGCCATTTACGCTTCCTTCCGTAATTCATGAAATAAGAAATACATGTATGTCGATCTAAATTGAAAGATAATACATGTGACCCTGACATTTTAAAAACTTTTGTTTAGGTTTGTCCACCATACGTTCCTAAATGAAAAAGATACTCTGCCTTAATTTCCTATTTTAAAATTAAAAATAGAAGATACTAGTATATAGTGTCTAAGCTTTATCACCCAAGTAAGCAAACATTACGTTCACGCATATAATAATACTACGTGTAATGATAAGGAAGCTTTCTTCAATTCATTGATGAAAATATTTTTTTTCTCTTCTTTCTGGGCTTGGTAGACCCATTTCCTGCATGTGACCCTCACATTTTAAAAACTTTTGATGATTCAGTGTCAACCATATGTTCCTAATAAATAAGATATCCTGCAATGATTTCCTATCTTTCAGCATGACATTATATATTTTCATAAATATGCCTAAATAAGCTTGATATAGTCCATTTGTATGACTGCGACTCACGGGCACCTACAGTATAATATTAACTCAAGGTATCTAACTTCAAATTACTCGGACTGCCCCCCTCTCCCCCATAATCGCACTAATTTTCACTTTCAGATGTAATACGCTGAATAACTGTTTATACCTATATCTTCTACTACAATATATCTACACAACCCTGTAAGGTATGATTGTCTTTTTTGTTTTAGTCCCCCTCTCCCCCATAATCGCACTAATTTTCACTTTCAGATGTAATACGCTGAATAACTGATTATAACTATATCTTCTACTACAATATATCTACACAACCCTGTAAGGCATGATTGTCTTTTTTGTTTTAGTCCCCGTAAACAGCGTCAAAACTCTGCTCGCTGAATGGAAAACTAAAATTCAACCATGAAATTGTATGTGCTAATTATCTTGGACAGTTGTAATGTAAATAGTTGGTTTTCAAATGTAACATATTTCTGTAATAGAATGGGCATAGATTTGTCATTATGTAAATCAATGAAACTAATAACTTTAAAAAAAGAACTGAAAAAAATTATTAGAGAGGATTTCCTTTAATATTGGTTTAAAAAAAGAGATGATGGTTGTCTATCATTTAAACTTACAACATATATCTATATAAAAAGAAGTTTTGAAATTGAAAAGTATTTATTATTAAAAAATGTGTACTGATAAGGAAACCGGTTTTCTTCAATTCATTGATGAAAATAAAAAATTTTCTCTCTTCTTTCTGGGCTTGGTAGACTCATTTCTTGACTTGAGGGAGAATGGGGAGACGATGGTTTTTATGACTTATTTTTAAACAAAAGAAAAATGACCGAGCCCTCACTTGGGTATAAGAAATGATATTATATACAAGTATGAAAGAAAGAAAAACCCCAGAATGTTTCAAAACTTACTGTATATGGGGCAGTGCATTAACTGAGCATTATTAATGTCATAAAATAAGAAATATGTTAATCTAAAGATATGCATGTGACTCTGACATTTTAAATTTTTTTTGATTAGTTAGTATCCACCATACGTTCCTAAATGAATAAGATACTCTGCAATGATTTCCTATCTTTCAGAATGATATTTATATATTTTCATACATATGCCTAAGTTTAGTCCATTTGTATGACCACGACTCGCGGGCAATTGTTTCGATAAAAGTTTTAACCCACAGTATAATAATTACCCAAGATATTCAAATCTGAATTACACGGAGTATCCCCACCCCAAGAATTGCTTTCATTTACAGAGGAAATATACTGACAAACTGTTTATTCCTATGTCTTCTACGATAATTTATCTACACAATTATATATATGACTCGCATGTCTTCATTTTCTTTAGTCTGTAAACAGCCTCAAAACTCTATTCGCCGAGTGGAAAAGTAGAATTCAACCTTTAAAAATAGTGTGTGCTAAGTTTCCAAAATTACTTAATGATAAAAACATGTATCAAAGCAAATATGACTTATAAAAATTAAAGGATCTTAACATACTTAAATTAATTTTTGATGTATTTATATTTACCTTCATTTAAATACATATCCTTCCGATTTTTTCAATTTACAGCTTAGGATTTCCCTATTACGTGAACAAAATAAGAACTCCGGGGCATCCTTTAAAACAAGTTTTATCTTGGTTTGCCAAAAAAGAAGAAAATCTCAAAAAAAATCTCAAAATATCCCATGACACATGGAAATCGAATTAAATATGGTTTTTATAAAGTGTTATCAAGATAAGTACACAATCCTAATTTCATGACAATCAAAGTAATTCTTATGGAAAATATACTGTAGCAAGTACGAGTATATACCCATGACGAATAACAAGATCCTTGTTTTAGATGATGCCTCCACAACGTTCTTACGAAAAAAACGGAAGTGAATATAAATGTGTATGCCTTACAAAAAAGTATTTTCTTTGTGGTAACATGACTGTTTTAAGTCGATATGATGAATTAAAATTGGTGGATACTAGTATACAGTATATAAGCTTTATCACCCAAGTAAGCAAAAAATACGTTCACTCATATAACCATACTATGTGGAATGATAAGGAAGCTTTCTTCAATTCATTGAAAAGAATAATTTTGTTCTCTCTTCTTTCTGGGCTTGGTAGATCCATTTGTCAACTTGAGGGAGGATGAAGAAACAACGATTTTTTAATAACGTATTTTCAAAAAAAAGAAAAATGGCTGATCGAGCCAACACCTTGGTATAAGAAATGAGATTATATGAAAGAAAGAATACCCCCGGAATGTTTCAAAACTCACTGTATATGTATGCATTGCATTAAGTGAGCATTTGTTAATCTCATGAAATAAGAAATATGTCGATAGAAATAGAAAGAAATGCATGTGACCCTGACATTTTTCATACTTTTGATTAGTCTACATGTGTCCACCATACGTTCCTAAATGAATAAGATATTCTGCATTATTTTCCTATTTTTCGGAATGATAATTATAAATTTTCAAAAGTATGCATAAGTATAGTCCATTTGCATGATCACAACTCACGGGCACTTGTTTGGCTAAGGTTTTAACCCACGGCATAATAACTTAAGGTATCTAACTCCGAATTATATGGAGACCCCTCCCCCATAATCGCACTGATTTACACTTTCAGAGGTAATACACTGAATAACTGTTTATACCTATGACTTGTACGACAATATATCTACAAAACCATGTATGGCATGCTTGTCTTTATTGTTTTGAGTCTTCGGAAAAATAGCGTCCAAACTCTGCTCGCCGAGTGGAAATTGGAATTCAACCATGAAATGCTATGTGCTAAGTTTCAAAAACCCTAAATTATAAATAAATACAGACCCCCCCTTACATACACACACACACACACATACCTTTTATCTAAACAATACTTTTAAAAGATCCATCGTAGTATTGTAATAAGGTAATGTTTGATATTTGGTTTTCAAAGAAGTTAATGGAACTCCTTCCCATCGCAATATCTTTTTTACCGGACAAGTAGCTCTCAAAATGATGTTACGTCTTATACATTTTAAAATCATGTTTATTTTGCAAAGTTGTAAAAGTTTCAACAACAACAATAACAACAAAAACAACAACAAAAACTGAATCAGAAAAGGTAATCTCAATGATTACTTGTATTTTCGAAATTGAAGATATATTTTGTATGCCTTCTCACTAAAAATATTTTCTTTTTGGTCACATGACCGTTATAGATCGATACGATGAATAAAAAATAGCGCATACTAGTAAATAAGCTTTACTACCCAAGTAAGCAAACATTACGTTCACGCATATAATCATACATGTACTGATAAGGAAACTGGCTTTTCTTCAATTCATTGATGAATATAATTTTTTTCTCACTTCCTTCTGGGCTTGGTAGACCAATTTCTTGACTTGCGGGAGAATGAGGAGACGACGGTTTTTATGACATATTTTTAAACAAAAGAAAAATGATCAACCCCTTACTTTGGTATAAGAAATTGGATTATATACAAGTATGAAAGAAAGAAAAACCCCAGAATGTTTCAAACTTACTGAATATGGGACAGTGCATTAACTGAGCATTGTTAATATCAGGAAATAAGAAATATGTTAATCTAAAGATATGCATGTGACTCTGAAATTTAAAAAAAAATTTGATTAGTTAGTATCCATCATACGTTCCTAAATAAATAAGATATCCTGCAATGATTTCCTATCTTATAGAATGACATTATATATTTTCATAAAAATGCCTAAATAAGCTTAGTATAGTCCATTTGTATGACTACGACTCACGGGCACCTGCAGTATAATAATAACTCAAGGTATCTAACTTCAAATTACTCGGACTACCTCCCTCTCCCCCATAATCGCACTAATTTTCACTTTCAGATGTAATACGCTGAATAACTGTTTATACCTATGTCTTCTACTACAATATATCTACACAACCATGTAACGCTTGTCTTTTTTGTTTTAGTCTCCGTAAACAGCGTCAAAACTCTGCTCGCTGAATCGAAAAGTAAAATTCAACCATGAAATTGTATGTGCTAAGTCCCCCCCCTCCCCCCAAAAAAAACTAAGTTATAAATAGATACCTCCCTCCATACACATACAACTCTTTGTTATACAATGCATACAAAGAAAGCATAATCTTGGACAGTTGTAATGTAAATAGTTGGTTTTCAAATGTAACATATTTCTATAATAGAATGGGCATAAATTTGTCAAGATGTAAATCAATTAAACTAATAACTTAAAAAAAAAACAACTGAAAAAAATTATTAGAGAGGATTTCCTTCAATATTGGTTTAAAAAAGAGATGATGGTTGTCTATCGGGTAAACTTACAACATATTTCTGAATAAAAAGAAGTTTTGAAATTGAAAATTATTTATTATTAAAAAATTTTGAACAAAGAAAAATTATATGCAAATTTAGGATAAGTTCACATAATCTCAGGATAGAAAGTTGAAGATATGAAAAAAAATTATTAAACTCTGTAGGAGAGCAAACCACCCTTGCAAGAAATGAAAGAATTTGTAGAATGTGCGACATGAACTGTGTGGAAGATGAGATACACTCACTGATTGAATGTCTATTATATAAACATGATAGAGATGATTTTTTAACGATTATCGCTAAAAGTAATAAAAACTTCTATACTTTAACAAATAAAGAAAAAAATTATGGATTGTGCCTAATGAAAATGACCTGTTGCTTATCAAGCTGGGTAATTTTTTAATCAATATCTTTAAAATAAGAAATAGCGAATTATGCAATGTTTAAAAAAAGAAACAGATAACTACTAGTACATAAGAGTAATAATGTTTATACTTTAGTTTAAAAAGCCTTATATTTACAGTATGTAGATTATTTATGTTGTAATCCTCAACTGCTGTATCACCTTTAATCTTCTGTTAGTTGTTACTACCAATTTTGATTTTCTTCTTGTATGTTTGTGTCATTAATTGTATGCCCTGATGGGCCCCAAATTGGTATCAATAAATCTTATCTTATCTTATCTTATCTTATCTTATCATACACACACCTTTTTTTTCTTTCTAAAAAATGCTTTAAGATTCATCGTAGTATAGTAAAATCAGAGTTGTAAGGAAATGTATGAAAGAAGGAAAAACCCCCAGAATGTTTCAAAACTTACTGTATATTGGGCAGTGCATTTACTGAACATTGTTAATCTCATGAAATAAGAAATGTAAATCTAAAGATATGCATGTGACTCTGACATTTTAATTTTTTTTTTTATTAGTCAGTGTCCACCATACCTTACTAAATGAATAAGATACTCTGCATTATTTTCCTATTTTTCAGAATTTAGAATTATATATTTCTATAAATATGCCTCAGTATAGTATATTTACATGACTGCGACTCACGGGCACTAGTTTCGATAAAAGTTTTAACCCACAGCATAATAATTACCAAAGACATTCAAATCTGAATTACATGGCGTATCCCCCTCCAAGAATTGCTTTCATTTACACTTTCAGAGGAAATACACCGACAAACATTTTATACCCATGTCTTCTTCGATAATTTATCTACACAACCATAAATATGACTCGCTTGTCTTCATTTTCTTTAGTCTGTAAACAGCCTCAAAACTCTACTCGCCAAGAGGAAAAGTACTTTTGTATTATAATACTTTCTTGTACACACGCTTATACATATCTTATAAGATTGTAAATAAACTATTATTCCCATGTGTTTTCTCCTGCCATATTTCTCTCTCTGTTAAAATAATAAAAACGATAATAATAAGCTCTGCTTCTAGCATCTTTTTTGTGGTAGCTACAGCTTGATATATTCCACAAGTCCTCTTCCCCTTCCCATAAAACCACGAGTTTGTCGATATCTTTACTCGAAATGTCGGCCATTATTATTTACCATGTGCTTTATTTAGTAATTATATAAATAGGTTGACCTCCAGTGTGAGTACATTTGATTGGTTGAAAGTGAAAGGTGAGTAAAGACTTGTATTAGGAAATAGAGCATTGCTCTATTCTTAATACAGTTTTATAAGATTCGAAAAATCTTATGATACACTGTATTAAGAGTGTATAGACGATAAGATTTTGAAGTATAATTCAAATCTTATAATACAAATCTTACCGTGTATACCGGCCTTAACTGAGACTTTAATTAAACAATTATATCGTCTTTCAATTATAAAAGAGCACTCAAACACTAGGGCTTCACCTTGCATAATCATTATCTCCTAGACCCTCACCGGACTTTACGCATGATGAAACAAAGACAAATAATTTGTTTTCACACTTTCATGTAACGGTTAATTGGTAGTTGCAATAAGATACATTGAATTATTTAAAAAAATATATTTAAATATGTCTTTTCTATAGAACCACGGCTCTAGAATTATTTTAGCACATGTTCAAGGAACTCTTAAAATATCTTATTTTCTGAAGTTTCTTTCTTTTGTAATGTGATAACTCGATCAAGAAAACTGATAAATAATCACGGCAAATTTACTTTCGAAAATGTTAAGTAGTACGACTGTATCTTTCAAAATTTACTCTGCTTTTCAGAACGTGTTTTTACTTTTATCAATATGTATGACCATACAATTTGTGTATCTAATTAGCGATTTTTAAATAGGTGTGTATGTATTCTTTTGTAATTTTCATAAATAGTGATTAAGTTGTGAATTTGATCGCAAAAATACCGCGAAATTTTAGTTCTTCGCGTTAACTCCGCAACACAGTAACATTTCAAATGATGGAGAACCCTGTTGCCTTATAAAAAAGTATCTTCTTTTTTGGTGACATGACTGTTTTAAGGTAGGTCGCGGGTTTACTGCATAAAAATTCTTAAGAGAAAACATATCCTGAAAATTTGATAAAATGTTCCTTAGAATTTAGAGAGTATCATCTTCAATTTTTATTAAATTTGCCTAGGTAGTTTTAATGTTATAGTACTGTTAACGCGGTATAGTTTTTAATTCTTTTTGACGCTTTTACCATTGAAATATATGGGGAAATGACGTTTTAAAGCCAATTTTGTGAAAATAGTTTCTTTTAAAAATGTTGGATAACTTTTTAAAGATGTAGACGAATTATTTAGGAATTTCAAAATGTCAAGATGAGGTAAAATCAAAACCATTAATATAAAAAAAATCAATATGTCTTCTCGCTAGATTTTTTGCTAAATAATTTCAAAGTTTTCTTTTAAAATGCTAAAATTTGGCGTTTATGGCGTTATTAATATTTACAACGTCATTTGTTGAACGTAGTCACGTTTACAGTACGAGTATAAATATATTGACCTATGGAATATGCAAGAATTCAAAGGTGATATCGATACAAAATTTAATTTTATTCATCATTTAATTTATTGCGGAGGCATATTAGGATGACCAGCAACTTATTTTCACTAGTATTGTGAAATTCATATTCTGATCACAAAGTCAGAATGAAAGGTATAAATAATCCTCGTGCAGCGACATTAACATGCAGCGACAATGTTCACCGCGAGTGAAGAAAATATTAGTACCTGTATTTTTAGGAAATGCATGGTCAATAGGATTTCAGTCATAAAACAAAAACTTGATCACTTTATTTGAAAACGGTAGGAGAAACATCCCTTTAATGAGGAAATAAGTGGGGAGGTTGCAATGTTCTTTCTATATTAGTCGCAAGCTATAGTATATGGCTCTAAATCTCAAGCATTTTTTAATTTCGAATTTTCTGAATTAAATTTCAATACGCAAAATGTAAAACATTTTCATTTAGCTTTTACACGTTGAGCTTTTGTCATAAAAATATATTGAAAAAATTATACTTGTAAATTGTTTACAGTGTTTTGTAAGTCTTAAAATCTGGTGTTTGAATAAATGTGATTTTTAAATGCATTTCACAATTTATTAGCGAGCAAAACAAGGCGACTGCACGAGATTTAAATACATAACAACCAACCAATATTAATAATGATAATTAAAAAAAAAAAAAAGGAAAATACTTGTAATTAAATATAACTCGATCGTTTTTAGTGATGAGGCTTAATTTCCATCCTGAAAAGTATACGCATATTTTCGCCCCGGCTTTGATTTGAAGTCAAGTTCCCCTGAGTTTCAAATAACGTGCGCACATACAATCCCTCAAGTTTCTCGCTAAGCAATTTTTTTAATTCATGATAAGTTTCTTTCTGCAAGCCATAACTTACGCTGATTTATTCTGATGACTTTAAGCAGTTTAGTTACACTTCAAATATAATTTATTGCTTTCATTTGGTATTAATATTGAATTTAATTAGTCCTAAGACATTACATATGTAACGGGAGAGGAGAAAATGCAGCGGACCAGACCGGGATTCGAACCCGGGCCCCCTGAAACTCCGGTCAGGTGCTCTACCAACTGAGCTATCTGGCCACCGGCGATCGAACCCGGCTGACCGCCACATATATAATCACACCAGAATTCAAACTGAAATTTAATTATAAAACTTGTACGAGGTTTACGGACAAAAGCGTGCACTTTGTGTTAAATTTACTTTTAAATTTGTACAGACTTGAAGTCATTTGCAGAGAATTAAACGGGAAACAACGTGACGTTGCCTTTGTGACGTAATTGACGTCATAACCAAATGTGCACAAAACAACCGCTCGAATCGTCAAAATTGTGTACCAAAATTGATGACAAAAGCAAACCCGCGACCTACCTTAAGTCGATACGATGAATTAAAATTGGTGGATACTAGTACACAGTGTACACTTAACAAAACTTCTAGGTGTTCACTTTAATAAATGTTTTTATTTAAAAATAAATTTATAGAATTGTATGATATTTTCACATTATTACAACAAATGAATCTTCTCAACAACTGAAGAAAGAAAATAAAACATCACCGATGAAAACCAATGTTCCGTGATGAAGCTTAAAAAAATAAATCTGTACTTTGAGGGACGTGTCTGTGTAATTAGCATCTTTTTGTGATCATTATCAAATTTTAAAAACTGGTTTCACTAAAAAACACAAAAAGTTGGCAAAATTATCGTTAGAAGGGAGAGCCGTTGGAATGTTGATATCTGGACCATCCTTGCACCACGTTTTGCTATTTTACTTATTTTATTCTTTAATTGTCCTTGATATTAATTTTAAAAACTAACAACCAATATCAGAACCCATTTAAACACATTTTTCCATAGGAAGGCCGTACGTCATTTTTCATTGCCAGTTTATCACAATTTGAAAGATTCGACAAAATTTAACAAAATCTGAAGTGACCTTGATCTTCGTCTAAGGCCAAAATTTCGCGTCACATCAGGTTAAAAGAATGTTAAATTGTCCTGAAACAATCTTAGAAACATGAAAACAAACAAAATTTAATCGTATGAAAATGATAAAGAAAAAAATTGGTGCTCATGACAGTCTGATATCAGCTCAAGCAGTCTGAATCATTCTTAGAGCGGTGTACTCACGTGCTTAACACCCTAGGATATTGACCAAAAGGCATATGTGTGATGAAACACTGTCAGATTCCCGGATCTGAATCTCACTGAACACATTTGGGATTTTTATAAGGAATCTAAAAGCCACCCCTCCCCCTTCCACAGGATTTCAAGGGTTTGGAAAGATCAATATGCAGTAGGGGTAGCAACAGATGGGTCAATCTCCTATTCAGGGGTACATGGTATCCAACGGTAAAGATGGTCTTGTAGTAACTTACTAGAGCAAGTGGTGTCTTACTCCATAGAGATTTTTTGTGTGAATTTTCATTTTGAGGATACATCATTTCCTTGACACTTTGCTTAAAATTCTGACGAGATACTTGCATAAAATTTACGCAACATCGAACTTAAATATGCATCATTAACCATGAATTTAAGAAATTATTTATTGTATGCATTTGTTCTTTAAAACTTAAAAAAATGTTAGGTGAACACTTAGAAGTTTGGTTCAGTGTATTATTCAATCACTGAATAAAGTGTCCCACACCACTTAAGGATGTACAACACACCCAACCCTATAATATTCCTGTCGTTTAATTGAAATCGGAAGAGTTATCTCCCCGAATGTGTTGTACGTCTTTAATACACGGTCTACTTGCTAAACGGTGCACAAATCCCGGTTCTTACTAAAGATACGTCATTAATTCGATTTAATTGCTTAAAATTAAATCGCGTTATTAGAGAGGCCCATATTCGGGGTTATCGGGTCATTAGTATTTCCCCGTTCTTTCAACTTTTGGTATTTTAGTCGAATCCTTAGGACTTCCTTTTCCGTTAGAGAATGAAGGGGAGCAGACATATCCTGCATCTCAAGATAAAAATTTGTTTATTTATTTTATATTGTGTTAAAAAATTCATGTTATGCATGAAATTTAAGGAGAATGTTTCTAGCAATTTTATTTCCGTGTGTATTTGCATCATTATGTACATGATTTTTCGGATGTTTTTCGATTTTGAAAAACCACATGCGTAATAAAAACAGAAAAGTCGTAATGCTTAGTCAATATTTGAGCAAAATATAATAATAATGATTTTATTAACAAATTGTCTAAGTCGTAACGCTGAGTCAATATTAAAAATAATAATGATAAGAACTCTATTAAAGGGCCTAGATCTATTTCTATATTGTATTTCTTATTCCAAAGTCGGTAGTTTCAGAAAATGCCTAGAGTTAAACCCGCTGCCAAGCCGGCGAAGCGGAAATCAGCACCTACGAGTGGACCTAAACCAAAAAGTGGGATCAGTCAAATCTTCAGAAGTTTCGTCAGAGGAAAACATACTCTCTACAGACACTATTGTTACCATGGTTACTACAAGTGTGGTTACTTTTTCCACTAGTTCCAGCAATGAATGTGATGTCAGTGTAGAGACTGCAAATCATGTTGATACAACAGGTAATGAGATCGATGGTATATGCGGTAGTTTGAGGGAAAATGCTACAGAATAAACCAAACAAAAAATGATAAGGGCGAATACATTGATTTAGGACAGCTATCCATACGGTCCCAATGGTTGATAAGCATAAACTAACAGTCTCTAATGGTCAAGTAGTAATTGAAGCGAAATGGGTCACAGTAAAATTA
>PRKT01000135.1:1079384-1095490 GCA_003671525.1 Saccostrea glomerata | reverse complement strand
GCAATCTTTAGCTGAACTTAAATAGGGTTATATTTAGTGAGCATCTGTTCCCAGGGCTCGCTACAACTGTACATAATTATTTTCAATATGTGTGAAATTTCAATTTGCTTATTTGTGTCACACTGGATGAAACATTTGCAATGTATTATTTGCCAGTAGGTTGCTTAACAGCTTCATTTGTATATTTGCCTATTTCATATTCATTTGTATATTTGCCTACTTCATGATGATTTTCATTTACATGTATTTGCCATTTATTTGCCATTTGGGTTGTCAAAATCACCCAATGTATTTGCCCATTTCATAATGATTTTCATTTACATGTATTTGCCATTTGCCATTTGGGTTGCCAAAATCGCCCAATGTATTTGGGTCGGTAACCTTGGTTACGATTGTAACCAGTAACTAAATGTAATTTCCTGAAAATTGTAGTGCTGCCATGGCCATTATTCGCCATTAAACTTTAAGAAATATATATGTGTGGTTTTCTCTAATAAATACTACGAAATGACGTAAAATACATAACCAATCAGAAACATCGCGCACCTGATCATCCACCAAGCAACACAGGTGATACGCGATAACCTTATTCCCACCTCAACGAAAAGTTGTGCATATGTTTTACCATAAAATAGAAACAAGTAAAATTTTATAACTACTTTATAAACAAAATAACTTTCGTTATAATTAAAGAATATTGACATACAATTAATTAATCGCCGCTTACAACTTTTAACATTTTAAGAAAAATGCATTTGGGGAAATCGTACTTCCGGAATAACAAACCACGCGGCGAAAGAGAAAACACACCAGGTAACAATTTACCAAATAATCACTAAACAAACACCGTTTAAATTATGTGATCATGTATACAATATAGGAAGCTATAGATAACAATTAATTTAACATCATAACAACATTAAAGTCTTGAAAAGCAAAGAAAATAACATATGCAGCAATACAGATCGTCTGAAGGAAATCGGGACTCGTATCAAAAAACAATTTACAAAAAAGGTATTCAAGTAATACGGTTAAACTTCGTCTCGTAATATCGCTGTCACTACATTTGTCACATTTTGACCCCTGTTAAAATTGTCCAAGTCCCTTCGGACTTACTAGTATTTGCAATAAAAAAATCTCAACAATGCTAGAAATAAATGAAAAGATTATCACAAATCAAGATAATAGTGTGATGTAACAATATATAGAAGGATTTTGTAACAACAATGCAAAATATGAAAATATGACAACAACGCATGAAAACATGACAAGGTAAGTAGGGAAATATAACATAACATTTAAGAAATAAACAACGTTATTTAGTGAACATGGCGTTATGAATAGCAATTGCTCTGCTGGCATATTCCATGATGCGCGCTAGCAGAGCAATTGCTATTCATAACGCCATGTTCACTAAATAATCGTTGTTTATTACTTATATTTGCATTCTTTGATGTTGTCAAGAATATCAGAGGAAATCCTGACTTACATAAGGACGCAGCTTCTTCTGTCTTCAGTAAAGAAAACCATACGGCTTTAAAATCAGTACACCTGTTCAATACTCCTATTCTCTAATAAATCACAATTTATAAAGTATTTCCCTCTCAAACACAGTTATCTGGATAAAGCAGCGCCGTCATCACATTCTCTTAATTTTTGTTTTGATGCAGTCGTGACGTCATCGATCAACGTTATTGAAATCATCTGACAAAAATCAATAATTAACACTATGGTAAAAATGAGAATGCTTTTCTAATGATTATTACTACAGTATGCTTTTCTGTGATTTTTTGGGGTTCTTTTTCCATTTATTTTTTCTTGAAATAGATATAGATTTACTAGTTAAAGAAATTTTCTCTTTCTGAATGTTATGACCCAAGTGTGAAGACAAAGACACCAAGTAAAATGTGAATTCTCTATCATTCAAAAAAAAATCATACAGTCATTGCTCAAAACGCATTCAATTATTCCAACTAAAAAATTGATATAGACACTCACGAGTATATACAATGTACAGGTATCAAACTATTATGGTAATTATAATATATTGTAACACGATAAAATACAAATTCAAGCAAAATAAACCATAGATGCTTGAATTTACAATAAAAAAAAACAAAGAGTACACCACCCATCCCAATTCTAATCTTACTTCCCAATTAAACAATAAAATAATCAATTATACCAAGTTATCTTATCTTAATTATCTGAGGAGAAATATACTTGGCACAAAGTTTATGTCCATGTTAACTATAATAATGTTACCTATAATATAGAATTGTAATCAATGTTATCATATTGTAATAATTTGTTCATGCCCCCCGTGGGCCCTTGATTGGTGAATAAACATATAGTTATTGTTACCTGTTTTTCTCAGGCTTGAAAAGGTAATCAAGGGGAGATACTCCACTGTAGGGCTCCGGCTTCCTTGCTGATGGTCGTCTTGGCATCTGGTAAACAACCGATTCAATTTGGAGGGTGACAAAGACTTCTTCCGGTATGAAATATTAAGGCGCTTGACTTCCCCTGAACTGTGATGCAAAGACCTCATCTCCTCGGTACGGACAAACCACACAATTCCACACTCTGCAACTTCTGCCGGTTGTGGTCATCAACAACATACTGTTAGTTGATAAAGGATAATACTCTTCACTAGAAATATGGAAATTACCATGTAATTTATATCAACAATAATATAACATTATTATAAACAAAAATAGCTATATTACTTTCTTAATAGCTATAAAATTCTAATCAGAAGAATATCCCATTTATTTGAACTAATAGTTAGACTTGCATCATGTAAATGTAAGCATGATAAACAACTACTGTTTCTTCAATTTGAATTTCAAAGGATCCACACCCATAAACAGGTTTATGGGCCCCACCTGCACCCCGGATATGAGAAATTCCTATCAACAGAGGATTTTGATCATCCATCAATTTTTTGTAGACTCTGTGAGACAGAATACTGGTGGAACCTACAGTATCTGTATTAAACTGAACAAAATATTCATTCACTGTTCCCTCTAGATAAATTACTGTTGTATTTGATTATCTGTTTAATTTTGTAGTTGAATCTAGTTTTTGTTCTTTTGTAGGGTCTCGATCTACTGTCCGTCTGTCGGTCCTCAGTAGTAATCTTTGTAGCCATCCCTCGACTCCCAGAAATAGCTAATGGCCATTTAAAGAATGTGGTCCTACAACAGGCCGTTGAGTCTGGTTGTGCGGTATTTTCAGGAGACATTCCCCTTCATAGTGCCCATTTTGTTTACAGCAGTAACAGGCAATAGTAGATATTCTTTTGTCACCATTTTCAATTGCCATGTGGTTTGTCCCTTGCTGTAGTGTGTTGGTCCTGTTATCGGCTACAATTTCTCAGTCTAGACTTTACAGTCTCCTCTTTCATGCCATATTTTTGCTTGTAAAAATCTAACTCCTTGCTTAACTTTAGCAGCTGTACTCCTGAGTCATTATTTCTTTGTTCACAAACAAATCATGTTTCACAAACGAAATGGAAATATAAGGAATCATTGACTAGCTAGTAGAGTATGTCAGGGACATAAACGATACTAATAGTTGGAAACGTGGGATAATTTATGCACAAAATTATCCCACGTTTCAAACTATCGTTGATGCCCTGTCATACTTTACTAATTAAACAGTGATTCCACAATTGTCCTTGGACTTCAGTAAGGCATGCCTTTCTCGACGCTAGATAGTACCCTTTTGTATATATAATGACTAAGTAAAATCAGTTATAGTATGTAACTGGCCCCTATGCAAAAATAGAGCTCAATATCTGCAAGCGTTTAGGGGGAAAAGTGCGGATAACCAAGTAAGTGGGACAGAATGACAGAGGGACAGACTGACGGACGGATAGAGGAAAAGTGTAGCCCCCTTCGGTTTAACCGGCAGGGGGCTAATAAAGTATAAGTAGAGCTTAGTAGTATAAGAAGCTATAGTATAAGGGATAGTATAAGGGTATAGAAATTTTCATGACTAGGATGTTGGTTCAACAACTTGTTTATTTGTAACCTTTGCCCTCCATCTATTTTTATCGTTTTAATCCGACGCCATATTTGCCATTATCATGCAATATTGCAATTGTTATTGGATTAGTTATAACAACCGAGGATAATATGATCACAAAGTAAGTTGCAGAATTTATCAAAAACAAATATGTTCTTTTTCTCTGGAGTTTCTTGACATTGTCAATGGTTTTAACCGTTATATAAAACAAGTCTTGCCTTTTTAATGTTTGAGTACTTTCTTTTCATATCTTCAAGATCAAATATTAGAAACAATTGATCGTCTGCTAAAATCGTTGTCATCTACAACTAAAGTATTCGTCAAGTTTTAAAAACTAATGTTAAATAAAATTGAAACTATGAAAAGAAATAAAATTGATTAAGAAAATTAGATAATTGAGATGTCTAACGATGTCCTGGTTAATCCTATCGGTAATACTAGTATTTGGTGGGCTTAATGGGGTAACATTTCATGTTTAATATTAATATTCAGGTTTTTTTAATATCAAACAGAAATGAAAAAAAAAGAAAAAAATCCCTTTAGTCAGAAACATTTCAATAACAGATAGATTTGAAGATTAGCACCAATTAAAATACATGGCAGATTTTCCAGTCAATTTAAGGAGAGTATGTATTTTTGGCGGAAAGGGTGGCGTATGAATATATCTTCTTTACTGCTAAGCAAAATTATTATAGAACAATGAATTTATTTATAATTGCATGATTAGCAAAAGTATTGTTTTTATCCTCGATGTACCCTGAGTATTCGGAAAAGATGGTGTCTTATTACCTAAGCAGTAATTAATCATTAGAGATTTCACTGAAGTCTATGGAAATAAGTTAATTTTTGAAAATAAAAAAATAAATACAAAGATTATCAATAAATGTTGTGGTGAAAAGATGTACATTTATTTGATCATTGGGAATAGAAAAACGATTAAAAGCTATTTTTTTCACCAGATAGATTACTAGTATTTATAATTAATTTCAGTTGTTTAAGGGGTTACATCTAGCTCTTCAAAGACACTCACAGGACAATGTAAAAAACAATTAGGGCACATTCCAATCTTACGTACTGGTACTAAAACATTAAATGTTTGTCTACATATATACTAAAGTACTCTGAGTAATCAGCCCATACATATCTGTTGTGCATTAAAATCCATTGAATCTGAAGCTAATATGGTCCGGAACTTAAATACTTTACTCAAGAGCTTGCTCTGAGTATGAATTTTCAGAAAGAGACATGCTATTTACTAATAAATTTGATGTTTCAACAACTACGTCTGTAGTTGGCATTTCGTAAGGATGAAATTGTAAGCAATTATAACACCTAACAATAGATCGTATATCGGGCTTGTAGCATGGGGGAGGGGGCTGGCCCCCACTTTTATTTTTAGATGTAACTTGATTATTTCTGTCTCTGTCTTTAAATATGAAGAAAATGTGCATTAAAAGTGCAGTTACCCCCCCTCCCCCCTCGAGGAAAACGTCAACAGAAAAAATAGTAGACTGTTTTGAAAATGACTCAATGACAGGCAGACAAACAGTCTTTATTTCCTCTATAAAATAGAGATTGGTTCTTTCATTATTAAGAAATATTTAATATTAACAGTGCATAAGTTAATAATATTTGTACAACTGCAGTGAACAGAAGAGTTCATGAGCTTTTTTTCACATTGAAACTTGAAAAAATGTTTATCTTTAACTATAAAAAACTTTTCATGTCCTTCGGCATATTTTGATACGTCAAAACGAAAAAAGTGAATTTTTTAAAACAAAATGACCAATATATATCCAAACTTTTTTTAAATTGACAAGCTAAATCAGTGAATCTGTGCTCCCGCTTCCTCCCACCTTCTTCCGGAATGAAAGTTTTAAACACACAGAGAATATTTTAATTTACGATGACCCTTGAACTTCAAAATCAATAGATCTTTCTTATGCTATGGGGAAATGTGGTATAAAAACGAAGGTGTAATAACAGACAGATTTTTTTAATTTATGACCTTGACTTTGACCTTTTGACAGATATGGACAGACGAACTGACTTTACAAACAGACCGAATGTAATATCTCTCACTTTCAGCTGGGGATAAGAGGAAGAGAATGCTAGTATCTAGATTGAGGAAAGTCGAAAGTGAAGATTTTTTGTTTCGGTCTGTCCGTCCGTCTGTCTGTCTGTCTTGCTGTATTTCTGTGTCTGTAGGACGCGATATCCCGAGAAGCCTTGCATTTTTTGTAATGCACGGCTTTTATTTTTCCAATTTTATACAATTACAGACAATTGCAATATGGCTACAAATCTTGATCCACACACCAATTTTTCCCGAGCTTGCCGAGCCATTATTGACCTAAATACTGACATATTAAGGGATGAGCTGGATTCTCACGTCTCACCATCAGACATAGCCAACAAAGCTCATGCCTGTACCAAACTACCAAGCCTCCGACCAGAACAATGGACGACAATCAACAACACCGCCACTAAAGGTTCATACGAAGATTTCGACAGCTCTCTGTTGTACATCATGATAAGGTAAATAAAGAAAGAGGGCGTATAAGGCGTGGACAATCCCCCGCTCTGAGACAAAATATTTCTCAATTTTCAAAATTCACAGAAAAGTTATATTTTTCTAAAATCATGTTCTCAGTAATGTCATCTTCAAAACATTTTATCATTTTATTTTACTGAACGACTTATTATTTGATAATCTTTATTTCAAAGTTGACAGTTAGGCATATTTAGTGGAAAATGGGTTTACTAGAGCTATAAAAAAATGAATTTTGAACATGAATGGGTCAAGTCTCCATTCTTCGTTAACGCTTAAATGATGGAAACGTAAATGCGAACTCTATTTCATTCTTCCAAAAAATGGAATCTGAACCCATTCTATATGAAAATCGAAAATTTATGAAAAAATGTATGTTTCAACAAATCCGTTCATTTAAATCACACTGACAGACGTTAATAATGCATTTACTTCGTAGTGTACTGGTTAAAGCAGTCAGTCTTGGACCAAACCCTGCGCTATGGAGAGGGTTCGAACCATACTTGAACCTTTTTCTGTTTTGTTTTCACATATCTTAAAAACATGAGTGAAAAATAAATTATTAATAAATATTAAAACAATGAAATACAGAAATAAATTCGTAAAAGATTATATAGATAATATAACTTTGAAAAATATAACTTTTAGAATTCAGATATTCTTTTCTCAGAGCGGGGATTGTCCTTGCCTTGTACGCCTCCATTCTTTGGATCTAAAACTCACATACTTGCTTTGCTTTCATATTTGAACGTATACACAAGTGTAACAAGCATTCGAAGGGCCTTTTGAAGTTTTTGTATAAGCAATCTCATGCACTGTCCAGTGCCGCCTGATTTCCATAAAATTTAAGGTCTTTGTAAAGAAGATTATTACACAGAGGTAATAAAACGACTTACGTACGGTATATGCAACAAAGAGGGAAAAATGACCCATTCATCATACTAAAGCAAAATTTGTCCATATGAGTTAAAATAAATAATGATTAAAGGGTGATACATATACTCATTGCATAAAGGCCTTTGAATAAAAAAATATTCGAAAGAAGTTATTAAATGCAAATACTAGTAAACGAGAAATTAGAAATGTTCTGTCTGTTACTTGTAGAAATGTCATTGGCTAGAATATGTTTAAAGCAGAAAACAAACAAGATATTAGAATTTCTCATTTTTGTAGAAATGTTTCTAGTTAGGAGATATTTACAATATCAATCAAACGAAATATAAGAAGTGCTCTGTTTGTTTCTTGTAGAAATTTATGCTCAATTCCGCCACCTAAACTTGGATGGAACAAAAAGCCTCTTGGTACAGATCTCTCAGTGGCAGCAGATGTAGAAAGAATCCGCTTCTATAGAAATGAAGTTTATGGACATACAACAAGAGCGGAAATATCAAATTCTGAATTCCGAGTAATATGGTTGGACCTTGAAAAGATATCTGAAAGATTTGATAAAAACAGACCGGGCAAAAACTATAAAAAGGTAAAAAGGGTTAAAAGATGAGTAGGTGGAATTCTTATTTTTTTAAAAAATGGATGTTTTCTTATCTGAAAAATGTAAGATAGAGTTATTTAAATCGATAAGTTCAGTAATACTCTGTTTTCCTTTTTATCTACTCTTTTTTTTTTTTTTGCTGAAAAACTTGAAAATTCTTTTTATTCTCCGTTACCAGAAACTGGTCGACTTGAGGCAATGCTGCATGGATGAACAGATGAGGAAAGACATGGAGGAGAAATTGAAGTCGAATACCTTGTTAGAGGGTATGGTTAAAAAAAAGTTTGATCTAATGTTGAACCACCGATAGTGTCTTATAATAGATTTCAATTTTTTGTATGCTCATATGATCCCTCATTTCTTCTATTTGCTTCATATTTAAAAACAACATTATTAAGACAAAGAAATAATCTATAAAACAGACAATACATAATAATCATTTCATATTTAGAGGAAAAGAAGCACCAGCATTTGGTTGATGATTGGAAAATCCAGGACAAAAGATTCGCTGAGACCAGGGCTTGTAGAGCTGTCAGAGAAGAACTGAAGACAAAAAATATTGTAACTATTGTAGGTAATTCCGGATCTGGAAAATCGTTTATAGCGCGTCACGTGGCGTTGGAATATCAAGCAGACGGCTGGCATTTATTTCCACTAGATCATGTTTTGGAATTTAAACGAATAGCAGATCCGTCCTCTCCACATCAACAGTTCTTTGTTTTGGATGACCCAGTTGGAAAGTATTATTTAGACGAAGTATTCTTCAATGAATGGTTAAAGATCGACAAATCTTTGAGCAAAATCTATGAAAATGATAACATTAAAGTTGTAACCTCTTGTCGTAGGTCGATAATGTATGAAGTGACTTATGCATGTACGTTAAGTTCTAATGTTGTTGAAATCGATGATCAGAAACTGCAATTAGATAATGAGGAGAAAAGAAGGATTTTAGAGTGTTATGTAGGAAAGATGTGCTAGGAGAAAAAGAGATTGAGGTAATCTTAGGAGCCACACTACTTTTTCCGTTGTTATGCCGACTTTTTACTGAAAATGAATATACAAAAAGCGGAAATGATTTTTTCCGAAATCCAACTCCAGTGGTGATAAGTGAAATAAATAAATACAAAGCAAGGAAGAAAGAGAAGTATTTAGCTCTTGTCCTTCTAGTTCTATATGGAGGCACTCTTGATAGTGACACATTTCTTGATTTTAACCAGAGTAGATCAAAATTTGAAGAAATGTGTGAGGTCTGCGAAGTAGAAAGAAACATTTCAAGAGTTGCTATTGTTAAAAATGTAGATTCTCTTGTTGGGTCATTTGTGCAAAAAGTGGGCTCAACCTTTAGTTTTTTGCATGACTTTCTGGAGGATGTGACGGGTTTTGTTTTTGGAGAACATTCTCCGACAACGTTACTTAAATATTGCAATTTGAAATTCATCAGACAAAAGGTACAGGTTATTACAAAAAATGACATGAATAAAGACGAGAACAAAAACGATTTTTGTACAACCCTAGATGAAAAATATATCGACCATCTCGTGGAAAGATTTTTAAAGGAGATATCTCTGAATAACGTTGTTGAAGTGTGTTTGTGTCCATCCTTACGTGATGAGAAAGTTGTCCAAAATATTTCGAATCGCATCAATTGCCTCGCAACCGACGACTTTATAAATGTTTGGATCCGTTGCCATAAACAGCATATAATGATACCAAATTCAGAAGTTATTCTTGAAGAGGAACGAAAATGTTTCGTAAACAAATATGATATAATTGAGGTAAATCCCACACTTTCTTTATTGGAACTTTTATTAATGTACAATCATGATAAAATATGTGAATGCATACTTAAACGACTTAAAAATGAAAAGTTTACATTAAATACTGTAGAAGGTAGGAAATTACTTTTAGCAAGCTGCATAAATGGAAACATTGAATATGCACAAAGAGTAACATTTCTTTGTGGAGAAGATATTTTTGCAGAACATTCATATGACGACGAAATTTATATGCCCTTGCATCTTTCCGCGGCATTTAATAATGTCCATATTTCAGAATTTTTACTGCAAATGAAGTGTGATGTGAATTGCCATACGCATCTGATAGGCTATACAGCATTACATTTTGCTGCCTGTTATGGACAGTATAATTCTGCAAAAATACTGTTGGAAAACGAAGCCTGTATTAATATGTGTTCAAATGAAAGCAATCGTACTCCGTTATTTTGTGCCTGTGAAGATGGATTCGAGAATATAGTTCACTTACTCCTACAGTATGAGGCTGATATGAAAATCTGTATGGCCAATGGCATGAGCCCTCTCTATGTGGCTTGTGATAATGGGTATTCAAACATTGTAAAAATGCTCCTCGAAAGAAAAGCCGACGTAAATTTATGTGAAAACAGTGGCTGGAGTCCACTTTCTATTGCTTGTGACAACGGTAATATCAGCATTGTAGAAATACTCTTAAAAAATAACGCTGATGTTAATTTATGTGATAATTTTGGCCAGAGTCCACTTTTAAAAGCTTCCTTCAATGGTCATACTAACGTTGTACAAAAACTCTTAGAGAACAAAGCTGATGTTAATTTATGTGATAATGATGGAGAGAGTCCACTTTTTAATGCATCTTGTCATTGTCGTGAAGAAGCTGTAAAAACACTCTTAGAAAACAACGCCGATGTAAATTTATGCAATAGGAATGGCCGGAGTCCACTTTTCTGGGCTTCCAACAATGGAAATATAGACATTGTACAAAAACTATTAGATAACATAGCCGATGTTAATTTATGTGATAATTTTTGCCAGAGTCCACTTTTCTGGGCTTCCTACAATGGACATATAGAAATTGTACAAAAACTCTTAGATAACAAAGCCGATGTTAATTTATGTGATAATTGTGGCCGGAGTCCAATTTTTCGGGCTTCCCACAATGCACATGTAGGCATTGTACAAAAACTCTTAGAAAACAACGCCGATGTAAATTTATGCAATAAGGATGGCCGGAGTCCACTTTTCTGGGCTTCCAACAATGGACATAAAGACGTTGTACAAAAGCTCTTAGAAAACAAAGTCGATGTTAATTTATGTGCAAATGATGGCCAGTGTCCACTTATTTGTGCTTCCTACAATGGACATATAGAAATTGTACAAAAACATTTAGATAACAAAGCCGATGTTAATTTATGTGATAATTGTGGCCGGAGTCCACTTTTTTGGGCTTCCCACAATGGACATGTAGGCATTGTACAAAAACTCTTAGAAAACAAAGCCGATGTAAATTTATGCAATAAGGATGGCCGGAGTCCACTTTTCTGGGCTTCCAACAATGGAAATATAGACATTGTACAAAAACTCTTAGATAACAAAGTCGATGTTAATTTATGTGATAATTTTGGCCGGAGTCCATTTTTCTGGGCTTCCTACAATGGACATATAGAAATTGTACAAAAACTCTTAGAAAACAAAGCTGATGTTAATTTATGTGATAATGATGGAGAGAGTCCACTTTTTAATGCATCTTGTCATTGTCATACAGAAGTTGTAAAAACACTCTTAGAAAACAATGCCGATGTAAATTTATGCAATAAGGATGGCCGGAGTCCACTTTTCTGGGTTTCCAACAATGGAAATATAGACATTGTTCAAAAATTCTTAGATAACAAAGCCGATTTTAATTTATGTGATAATTTTGGCCAGAGTCCACTTTTCTGGGCTTCCAACAAAAGAAATATAGACATTGTACAAAAACTCTTAGATAACAAAGCCGATGTTAATTTATGTGATAATTGTGGCCGGAGTCCATTTTTTTGGGCTTCCCACAATGGACATGTAGGCATTGTACAAAAACTCTTATAAAACAAAGCCGATGCTAATTTATCTGATAATAGTGGTCATAGTCCTCTTTTAAGGGCTACCGACAAGGGTGATATAAAAGTTGTAGAAACACTCTTGAAGAACAACGCTGATGTTAATTGGTGTGATGAAGGTGGTTTTAGTGCCGTGCACATAGGTGCAGAGAAAGGCCATGAAGAAATTTTAAGTATTCTACTGGATTTAAAAGCAGATTTGAGTTTTCGGTCAATCCATGATGGTTCAACTGCCCTCCATCTTGCAGTGGACTTTTCTCATGAAGAGGTTGTAGAACTTCTGCTGCAGCATAATGCTGATATTGACACTGGAGATAAGCTACATAGAACTGCATTACACAGAGCTTGTAGTCTTGGCAACCAGAACATTATCAATATTCTGATGCAGTTTAATGCTGATGCCACTAAGAAGGATATTTTCAATGAAACACCAATAGATTTAGCAAGAAAGGAGAAATTCATTGATATTGAACGATCCCTAATCAAGTATGTGAAAGAAAAGAAATCTCTTAGTGGCTCAACTCATCGAAAGGAAAATACATCCAAGAAATGTATAATAATGTGAATATGTTTATTCTTTTGGATTTCCAAGCAGAATTTTTTCTTTTAAGAATGAAAAATGTAGTCATTTATATTATTTTAAATTGTATATGAGGTTGATATATAATCATATTTTGGAACATGCGTTTTGGAACTGAAAGACATTTTATTCATACTATGACTTTTATTTTTGTTGACATCAAATCTTGATATCTAACCATCCGGAACATAGGGTTTTCGTAGGAAAAGTATATTTTTCACTTGCACCAACAGTATGAGGCTGATGCTGAAATGAAACCAATTTTGATAAAGACCAATCCTGTAATTACCGGTGTCTCACAACCTCTATGTCCATTTCGTTCACCTATTTCAAGTACATACTGTTAGAAAATCAAAATTTTGCTTTAAAATAATGCTAGATTCAATTTAAAAGACACTTTCTGTAATTACTAAGGTTTCTTGTATATTTGGATTTGTTGAAAGTTAGGAAGGAAAATATAAAGCTTAGTGATTTTTGTGAGAGATACGAAATGTTCCAGATGGTTATTGCTTGATTGATACTAGTAGTATGAAGATTTTTAAAACTGTTTGCCTTATTACATGTACTTGTTCAAGTTGTCGCAACTTTTATTATTTCAATAGAATTAACTAATAAGCTTAAAGCTTGAAAATATTTTATTGTATGAATAATTTACAATATGTTCAAACCAAAAGCTAATTTCTTTATCTTTTGTGAAAACAAAAATAATTTTATTGTTATTTTGATATTATCATGAACTGAGTCAAAATACTTTTTAAATGATTTAAGCAGCCTTGAAGAAATAAATTGTAGAAACTGTATGTATTTGAATCTGAAACGCTCAAAATAAATGTTCTTTTACACTTTGATGAAATGATGTTTTAGACAAGATTTACAATTCTTTTGTTACTGTTGTTGTTGCTTCTATCATTAAGGTAGTCTACGGGTTCTGAAAATCAGCTGTTATACTAGTGATTAACTGAAAAATCGCACAAACTTTCTCTAAACTCACAAAGTAATCTGAATATACACATGTTTTTTCTTCAAAATTCATCATTATTGGTATTTATAATACGTAGGGAAAAATTCAAATATCAAATTATTTTCAGGAAATGTGAATAAAAATAAATTTCTTTTAAGATAATTGAAAGGTTTTGATAAGGTTCCCCTGTCTGTATGCCATTCTATAAATAGAGGTTCTGTTACCAGAATAAATTTTTAAACTTATGTGGGGGTCATGTGACCAGATGTCCCCATTGAAGCCTTTGTTTGACCTTGTTACATCTATGTTTGCTTACTTTTGGAAGTTGTATAAAACCTCCAGAACAATACCGGTATATATTAGAAATATTGCTTATGCTGTTAATTATAAAGTTTAACTAAATTGTATTTCAATTTTTGACATTTTTAAGTTAAATGTCATAAGATATTCCTTTTGTTTTATATATTCTTCCAGTTTCTGAACTTTTTGTAATTTTTCTGTTTCAACAATTTTGGCTTTATGAAAAATAGTCTTTGTACTACTTTTGCAAATTATGAGTCGTGTTCTCTGATCTTCTTAGTACTTTGATTTTAAAAATAAATCTTTGATCGATGTATACTACGAAAACTTTGGCGGAAAACTTCATCAATGGTTTTATGCCCGTAGTATTTATGATTATTCTTTTACATTGTATATACATTTGCTGGTGACAATTTCTACATTGATTTTGCATTGCATGATTTTAATGGTTAAAAATAATTTTGAGCAAATTATTCTATTCACTTTTTTTTTAATCCCTAACGCGAATAGTAAAGCTTTATTTTGTATTAGGTCGTTCTTATTCTGTGATAAAATGTCCTCTAGTAGTATATCTGCTTTGTTAGAGATATGTGTGATCTGATAGCGTGAACTTTTTACTATATTTTTAATTTTCTGTACGATAAAGGTGTGAACCTAGTGAAATTCAAACTATCGTATTAATTTCATAATCTACTGTAAATAACATTGTCTTATCGTACATTCAAACTTAATAGAAAACAATCAAAAATGTCTTTTCTAGAATTTATTGTTTCAAGCATTATAGAATAAAAGAAATTGTCTGTGTTGGAAGACTGATCCAGAAAATAAGGTTGTTACTGAACTTAAACAAATATCAAATTCAGTATGAATTTTAAAAATCTCAAAAATCGCTTTTGGGAGGGGGGTTTCTCAAACCTATATTTAACAGTACGACTTTGTCTGATCACTTAGGCCACATTCAAACGTACATCTATCTTATAAGAATATAATATTATAAGAAAAGATATTATTTGGGGGAAAATAATCCAGAAAAAAAATATTCAGAAGATATTCATGCGTTTTTATCATTCTTGAAAGAAAGAACAATAATCTAAATTTAATCATGCTTAACATCAAATATAAAAGTAGTTCAGTGAATCACTGATTGTCACTTGTCAGTGAAGTCATATTAGGTCAACATTTCCTAGGAGAAGGAATATTAAGGACAATTCCTGCATTTCTCTTACGCCTATTTCGATTTTGAGATATATCGGATCCTTTCACATTCACTAACTGGAGTCGCATCATCCCGGGTCATATCATCACCAATCGGTATCACACATCATCGTGTCTAGTGAATTCACCAATCAGAATCACACATCATCACGTGTCTGGTCACAACCGTCACATTCACCAATCAGAATCACACATCATCTCGTGGTACTCCTTGTCCTCTATCAGTACAGAATCACGTTCAAGCAGCAGATCGTCCATGACATCGGAAGTCATCGGGTGTGTTCTGCTTGGAATACACATAGAAGTCCGTTTCTTGTCTGCTGCGTCACTTGCAAGACTTTCGGCAGGGACTTTGGAACTAGATGAAGTTAAAGAAGAGAGATGTTCTTCGCAGGGTTTTCCCCAGTCCACGTTTGATTTGGGTCGTCGTGAACTACGATGAAGGGTTGATTCTCTCTTGGTGGACTTCTTACCAGTAAATCCAGCTTTGGCCTTCGTTCTCCTATTCGTCAACCATGTCTAAAAGGGAAACAACATAGTACAAAAACTTTAAAATGAACTACAGTATTTTCAGTTTGACTAAAGCCATCCCCTACTATTTCACTTCTATCGTAGGAACAAAGTGAAAAAAATAGCGGCTGACTTTAATCAGACTGAACTATTTTAGACAAGAAAATCCCCAAATAAATAATTGTGTGACTAAACTATTCAAAAACAATATTCCTGCAATGGATATCATGGAAGAGAAACACTGTTGTGTTCCATTGAAAACTTTAACATCAACTAATAGTAATGAGTGCAGTTGGAATATATATTGCAATTGCAATACATAATCCGTGGGGCAGAGATAGTAGTTTAAAGTTTATGAAATGCACAAGCACTTATGAAATTTTATAAAAAGAATTCATCTGTTTCAATTGTTTCAGTCCATTTATCAAACAGATTATCGATTCACATACAACTGAACAGAGAACTACGTACTCTAACTCTTGATTCCTGCCTACATTTTGCACCCATTAAATTCAATTTTAATGGCAATTTGGCCATTAAATCTTTATTTAATACAAAGAACAGTTCTATGGTAATTGATTAATCATTTTAATTCCAGCGCTA
>PRKT01000135.1:1023232-1078782 GCA_003671525.1 Saccostrea glomerata | reverse complement strand
GACAGACAGAGAGACAGACAGACGGACGGACATAGTCAAAGGGTCAAGGTTGTTGGTATTCAATGAAAGGACTTTTAACAAAGAATACAGATGTGAAGAATACATGTCCTGTTATCTACTGTTCAAAAGATATGGCCAAAGTAAAAGTTTAAAATTTTCATGTAAAAGTGGGTAAAACTCCAAGGACAAGGTCAAAAGGTCAAATTTGGTGGTACCTAAAGAAAGGTCTTGTCACAAGAAAAACACATGTGAAATATGTCATACCTCCACTACATCAAAAGTTATGGGCAAGGTTAAAGTTTCTTGCGGACAAAGAGACAAACAGACAGACAGAGAGACAGACAGACGGACGGATATGACAAAAACTATATACCCCCGAAACTTCGTCTACGGGGGCCTAAAAAGGTATGCTATAAAGACAACATAAAATAATAACTTTAGATCAATAAAGAACCACGTACTCTAACTCTTGATTCCCGCCTACATTTTGCAACCTTTGAATTCAATTTTAATGGCAATTTGGCCATTTAATCTTGGTTTAGTACAAAGAACAGTTTTATGGTAATTGATTAATCATTTTAATTCCAGCTCTAGATAGTAAATGATCATTAATTTCAGCTCTCAAAAAAGGGGGGTAGACGATATTTTCTAGTGAAATCGAACTTTCAAGAATCACTTTATTTTGAAACAGTCTTAAATATGATTAAATGTATTTCATATCTTTTCTTATGCTTTACACAAATAAATAAAACATATATAAATTATTAAAATACAATTATTTAGTTGTAAATAGCTTTAGAATTGGTGAACAATCAACAATTTTTCGTTTTTTGTCTATAAACATATGTTCCCCCCCGTGAAACACAAAAAGCTTTGACATAAATTTGTAAAATGACAGTCCATAAAAACTGTAAAAAGGAAGTTTTGTTTCATGGGGGGGGGGAAGATGTTTTAAAAATATTTTCCGTTTTCCATTGATTTCTATAGTGACAAACTCAAGTTTGACCAAAATTATAGAGTTACCTCTCTTTGGTATCGCAAAAAAGTAACGTTTTATTAAGATTCATATAAATATCTTTAAAAATTTTGAAAATCATTCGAATATGTTAACTTTTGAGAATTTACTTAGAGGTAGGCGGAAGAACAATACTATCGTTCGTGGTTCTTTGCCTTCTCAAGCATGAAGAATGATTAGTTTCTAGACTTAAAGTAGATTGATTGGTTACGTGGTACTTGTAATTTTGGTATTAGACAAAAAACATGTTCATAGCAGTCGAAAAAGAAAAAAACATTGAAAATTTTGGATCTCAAGTCTTTGGATTTTAAAAGATTACCCGTAGTCTTTTGATATTTTCACCGCTGTCCTCTGCTACCGTCTGTAAATCATGATTACTTGGATAAGGGGCCATCTGGAACAAGTACTCCAGCGTGTGGACGGTTCTCTGTGACAGCCTGGGTCTTCTCTCTAGAAAATTGAAGAAAAAAATTAGTTGCACTTTCCTTCAAAAAATGTTTTAGCGTATTTCCCTTTGGGTCGAAGTTTTAGATCGATGTGTTGCATTTATTCTTGCATATTACATACATAGATTTGCCAATCTTGGATTTGTATTAAAACAAACGTGTGGCATACCAAACATGTGGCAAATGGAAATCTTGTTTTATTTTAGTTTATTGGATATCTTCATCCCTCAAGATATAGGGTTTTTCTTCCACAATTGTTAACATTTTCTCATCATATTTCTTGTTGAAAATGAAAGAAAATGTGGAATTAACTTTCTTTAGTTGTTTTACTAGATAATCTTAAAAATCTTAAAATCTTAAAAAATAAAAAGGAAATGTCTTTTTTTTTGTGGTGAACTACTAATTCTTCTTTTGATAAATTAATTCTAACTTTTTAAATTATCCGACGCATCTTCGTCCTTTTTACTAGACATCGCATCCTTGCACTTTCGCCTTCACAGCTTTGCGAGTAGTTTGCATCTTCATCCAACAGGCAAGTTGCTTATCGAAATACTATATGTATACAATTATGCAATGGTAAAATAAATCAGATCGTTGAACAGAAATCACAAATCAAGGAATCAAAATTTTGTAAATGACAAAGCTTTTCGAATACAGTTTTGTTTTAGTAACTAGAGTTAAGAATAACAAGTTTTCAATTATACGTAAATATAGAAATTATCGCGTATATAAATCATTAAATTTTCAAATATGAATCATAAGCTAATGCATTTAAATGCCAAGTCAAATATAAATCATATTTTTTGCATATTATCTATTTGTTATAACTTTGAAGAACAAACATATAATATAAATCAAAAGATTTTAATTTATTGTATAGAAATCATAAAATTTTGATATCACGCTGTATCTTGAATATGACATAAATTAAAACATATGGTGAGATTATGGAGTCGTTTAAGGGGCCGACTATAGTTTTCATTGCGCTATATTTCGCGCGTCATAGTAAAATGAAGCGTATTTACTGTTTTAATGAATTTTTTTCGCTTAATTATTAAAATTAAATAAAATTAAGAAATGATAGGTATAAAAATGTAACAAAATTTGATTTAACTGATTTTTAACCGATTTTGCAATTGATAGGTGGGTTGACGTCGTTATGGACAGTGTGATTTTGACGTTATGATAATCTGTACCTCTTAACGAAAGGGGTAATAAAAATATTATTAAAGAATACGTAACAAACATAAGCTCTTGAAATTTAAAACATAGAATTTCGAAAATATCTCCAATTCATTTATTATGTTTTCATGTGAATCCATTGTGTATGTCATATTTTGTAGTACTCAATAAAAATAGTAAAATTTGCTCTTTTTTTTTTTTTTGCATTTTGAGATGCCCCCTCTGGTAACAAGACGGTAGAATTTTGTTTTTCTTACATTTATTGTAAAATATAGCATTAGGGTGAGTTCACCATGCATCGGACACATACCTTGCTTCGGACAACTTTAGGCAATAAACTCTCTTTCAACTTATGAGTTCTGTGTATTTATTTGTTTCTGTCATAAAGACCAAGATTTAAATTTTTTAATGAAACCGATTGTGTTTATCATATTGTGATAAAAATACCCCGCAAATGGCCTTGAAATTACGTCATATTTTATATCATCAAAGGGGAATAACCCGAAATTTATGATTTTGCAATTTTTAGAGTTATCGTTCTTTTAAATTCGATTTCCACGGAACGAGTCGGACTTTGGTGAATTTTGTCAGGGATTGGTAATTTTACATAAATTATAATTAAATTTCACTTCAATGTTTGTTTAATTCTTATTAGAGCTGGTTTTTACTAGTATGCTATTTTCACCGTACATCGGACACAAATTAACCATGCATCGGACACTTTTCGATGCAAAGGTAATCACTACCATTTTTAAAGCATTGTGATAAAGGTATGGTATTTTTCCGGTTTCCATACCGTCTGTCCGATTCATGGTGAACAATGTCCGATCCATGGTGAATTTTCTGTTTTTTCTAAAAACTCGATTTTTGGGGATATTTTCTCAATAAACGGCATATAATTGTGTCCTAAATTGTTATTTTAATCACAAACTAAATGTTAAACTCCATTTTGATAGTTTTCCGTCGGTAGCGATATCGCTAGAACTTGTTGAAGTACAAGGGTATCCGATGCATGGTGAATTCACCCTACTCATCAAATATTAAAGTTTGAACAAAATGTCTATTGTAGTAATTCTTTGCATTAAATTCAAACAAGGGGGAGGGTGCATCCATTTAAAATCTGTACAGTCTTTTTTACGTATTTACTAGACGAACTAAATCTTACCTTGGATCCAACTCTAGAAAAGGACGTTCCGTGTTACGTTGGAATGAAAAGTTATTTACAAGTCCATGTATATGAAGCATAAGAAGCCCCTTTCCCCTTCGCATCTTTCATCCCTCACAACCTCGTATTTTTAGCATTTTTGTCGAGGCTATTTCGCCTTTGCAACCTTGTGATTTTGATTTTTCTACCGACCTCAAACAAATGTATTTTCCTTTCCATAAACACATTGAATAAAGAAAAGCAGTTTCAATAAAACGATATAACATTGTCCGTTGATTTGTTTTTCACCTTCTCTTTTGGAACTCTTTTCTCACTTTTACGCATGCGCTTGTGAATGTGTGGTGATAAAATGGTGTATTTGAAGAAAGGCACAAAGTGTGGGAGGGAAAGATATTAAAATCGTAAATTTCCTTAAGGGAACAAAATAACAAAAAATGAAATTCGTATTTTGTAGTGATGGTATTGGTTGGGGTTATTCGGGCTTTTTAAGAGTCTGGGGTACAGCTGTGGGTGTATAGCTCCCCTTTTCTTTTAGCCGCAGAACTGTAGTTCATTATGTTGACAGACCGGAGTCTTTCAAAAAGACCTACAGTTCTGCAGCTACTTTTCTTTCTGTTTATAAAAACAAGAGGCCCATGGGCCACATCGCTCACCTGAGCAATGTTTATAGGAAAACAGCAGAAATCGGTTTATTATTGAAAAGTTTAAACCTAATAGTGGTCAAAACCAATCCTTAAAAGGGAGAGGGTATGATTTGAACAAACTTGAATATACACTAACAATGGATGATTGCATATTTCTTTGACTACATGTGGCTTCATTGTCCTTTAAATTTGAACTTACATTGTGGCCCCGCCCTACCCCCAGGGGTCATGACTTGAACAAAATTGAATCTACACTACCTGAGAATGCTTCCATATATATATGATTAATCATTGAAAAGAAGATTTTTAAAGATTTTTTCTACATGTTTCTATGTAAAACTTGGATTCCATGTTATGGCCCGCCCTACCCCCAGGGGTCATGATTTGAACAAAATTGAATGTCCACTACCCGAGGATGCTTCCATAAAAATATGATCATTCATGCCTTTGCTATTTCTTGAGAAGAAGATTTTTAAAGAATTTCCCAATATTTTCTATGTAAAACTTTGATCGGTCATTGCGGCTCCACCCTACCCCCTGGGGTCATGATTTGAACTAATCTATATCTACCCTACCTGCGGATGCTTCCCTATAAATTTCATCTTTCCTGGCACAATGGTTCTTGAGAAGAACATTTTAAAAGAATTTTCCTATATAATTCTATGTAAAACTTTGATCAGCTATTGTGGCCCCGCCTTACCCCCGGGGGTTATAATTGGAACAAACTTGAATCGGAATCTACACTACCTGAGGATGTTTCCCTATAAGTTTCAGCTTTCCTTGCACAGTGGTTCTTGGGAAGAAGATTTTTAAAACATACTATTAAATTTTCACTATTTCTGAATTATCTCCCCTAGAATAAGGGCGTGGCCCTTCATTTGAACAAATTTGAATCCCCTTTACCTAAGGATACTTTGTGCTACCGGTAAGTTTATTTGAAATTGGCTCAGTGGTTCTTGGGAAGAAGTCGATAATGTGAAAAAGTTAACGACAACACCGACAACGATGAAAACGACAACAACGGACAAATTTTTATCAGAAAAGCTCACTCGAGCCTTCGGCTCCTATTTAAAATAGGATTATATAGGAAAATGCCAAGTTTAAGCACTTTTAAAGAAAAATTAAACAAATAATACAATTGACTTTTTCTTCAAACTTTAATATATGATGAGTAATACTATATAGAACATTATATGTAAGAAACGCAAAATTCTACCGTTTTGTTATATAATTACTAAGGTGGCATCTCAAAATGCCAAAAATTCACAAATTTTCCTGTTTTTATAGAGTACTATAAAATATAACAGACACAATTAAATTTTGAGAGTATGGGTTTATTACTTTTTCTTTAATAGCATACGTATTTATTACCCATTTCTTTAAAAGCTTCAATTTGTCATACGCTGCATTTCATTCCGACATTTTTTATTACATATCCAACATTTTTTGTTTTCATTTCTTACAAAAAAAAATTTTCATTTCCGGAATTAACCTATGCAGCAATTCAATGTTTTCTAAGTAAAAGAAAATGAAATTTTAAAAGCATTTATACCAAAATATTAATAAGAAATGAACATCTATACATATATGCATACATGTAGCACTAAGTCTAGGTAAAAGATTTCAATGAGAATAAAACATTGTCACCACATTTAAAGAGCAATAAATTAAATGTCAGTGATAGCACCAAACTTATGTCCAAGTCAATAATAGATTTACAAAAACTGGATTTCAATGACTTAGAATTGATTTATTTCTTTTAAGTTTTAGAAGGAAATTTATCAAATCTGTTACTTTAGGTACTACATGTATATATATTTGAAAAATGTCGGAAATGAAAACAAAAAAATGTCGGAAATGAAACTAAAAAATGTCGGAAATGAAAAGTTTATAATTATCAAAAATTCCGGAAATGAAATGCAGCCTTGTAATAACGTCAAAACTCACTGTTGCGATGTCAACCTACCTACTAATTTCAAAATCGATTAGAAGTCATTTATAGAATATAAAATTATAATAAAATTTTCCAAGAAAAATCATTTTACCTGACAGTATTTGGAAATTAAACTCGCTGAAATAAGTCAAGGAAGCAAATTCTAAAATACATTCATAAAAAAATTATTGTTGAAATTATGATAATTAGACCCCTTTCCCCCAGCTTTTCTGAAGAACATAATAAATAAAATATTTCTTTCCAAATTATAATCGTATAAGATAAAAAATATAGAAGTTATAATATATATTTTTTTTTATAAATGTATTATAGAATTTGTTTCCTTGACTTCTTTCAGTGAGTTTTATTTTCAAATAGTGTCAGGTAAAATAATTTTCTTGGAAGGTTCTTATCTGCTGATTGGAATCTCGTAATCTTCACTGTTTTGTATACATTGTATTATGCACTGAGGCATTATTTTTTATTATCCTGCAACTACCCCTTGCATTGACCTAATAAAGGTAACCTAATAAACCAAAGCTTTATCCGGTCACTGCCCTAATAAAGCCTCGTGCATGTATTCCGACGTTCCAAAAGCATTGTGACGTCACGTATACTGCAATGTTTACGCCATGGCGTCATAGTTTCAACTGCAGAGATGTGCCTAAATCTGTCGGAATTAGCTTGTTTTGGACGCTCAAATGTAAAATTTTGTTGCAGGATAAACAAAATACATGATAACTGTCTTGAAATATAAGCGATATTTGGGCTCGGGTCGAAAACGTAAGAGGGCTCGGCAAGCCTCGCCCTCTATCACGTTTTCTTACCCTCGCCCAAATATCGCTTATATTTCAAGACAGTAACCATGTATTTTATATATCTATGAAGAATTGGGAACTTGTGTGCATCAATATTGAAAATAGCTATAAATTGAGATCAGACTAACGTTGCGCACATATTTTGACGTGTAAAATAAGAAAAAAATCGGCAATAGGCAATACACGATAACTCGCACAGCTTTCAGTGTCTTAGAGTCGAATGAAAAAAATATTTTTGGATAGAAATTTGTAAGATATATTAGCTACATGCTACGTTTAGTTATTTCATTTAAAACATGGACATGATTATGTGCCAACAATATGAAATTTCTCGAGGAAAAGTTACTCAAAGACAATATTTATAAAGTAATATAATGTCAAGAGAATTCGTGCGGTGAAAAAATACAAATGCAATACATTTTTTTTCAGACAATTTATCTTGGTCTATTTTATTATTAAAACAGGCACGTAAGTACAGGGGGGGGGCTGCCCCCTTTTTTTCCAAACATTACTTTTACTTTTACTATCAAAAATCTTCAGTGCTTGCCCCCCCCCCCACCCCCCCACACACACCTCCGTTATGATACAGAAAATTGATATAAGGGAAATGTAGTGTTGAATACAAAAAAATCGGTACAGACAGAAGTTGGCATTGAAAAAAGTTGGCTTCTACACACACACACACACACCCTCACACACACACACACACACGCGAACCAGGGTTTACAAGTTTGGGAAATTTTCCTTCTATTTTATTTGCTGCTCAATTTTTTCAAGTCAGTAAAAAAAATAATCTCTGGCTGCCCCCACCCCTTTCAAAAACGATGCTACATGGCTATAAAAGACCTTTAGTCTGTATATTTCTGTTTATTCCAATTTAGATGAAAGGACAGATCAAATTAACTGCATTAGAATACCAGGCAAAATTTTAGAACTCATCAACTGTTCAATATTAAGAGAATCTTTAAAAACATTTCAATCTTTGAAATTATATATGATAATTAAAAACTAAAAATATTTAATAAATATGAATCTCCATTTAATCCCCAAATATTAGAAAGATGAGTGAACAAGGCGCACAGTATGCCTGTAGCTTCAGGTATTTTAAAAGATTATATTCATTTTGTGAAATAACTATTGAGATGAAGTTCCCGTTATTGAAATTTATGAAATTATGAGGAGAAAAAAAAATTTTCCGAAAAAAAATCTCTTAAAAAAGTCTTCTTTTATTAAAATATAAGATAGTATTCACTGGATGCAAACTTTAGGGATTTTCTTTCAAAAAGTAGAGTTAAAATTGAGAAAATGATCTTTTTTGTTCTTTTTAGTGTATTTTTTTTAAATTTTTTTTTTTGGCAGGCAAATAATTTCAGTCTTTGTGAGATTTTTGTAAATTGTAGAGATTTTAAATAAAGTATATATTTTTAAAAATGTTAGATGAAATATCAAATACAATTTGGATATAATTAATATTTTTAATATTGAATTAATACTTCCCTTTTGTACATTCAGAATTATATACAATTTCTGAAAGTTTTTCAGAGCATAAAAATTAAATGTGAAAATTTCTGAAAACTAAATGACTTTCTTTAAATATTGTACTTACTTATACCACTGGTTTTCTTGGTGTAAACTGTGGACTCCATCGCATAGGACACATGTACTACTAAATGTACTCTGTATTCCAAGTAAAATAAAACATGTAACATCAACATATTTATATTAAGGTTGAGTTTATAATTGTCGAAATTAAGGATATTTTACGAAAATCAAAGAGTTTTTAAATAAACAAAAAAAGCACCGTTAATAATTGATATCTGTGATCTAGATAATTAATGCAAACTTCTCATTAAGTAATTATTTATTCGTTTATTTATCCAAGGATGTTTAAAGCATATCGGTATACATAGATCATATTTAATTACATTTGATTAAATTAGAGGCTAATGATATTCTACAACAAAATGACAAAAAATCAGCAATATCACATAGTTTGATTTTTACCATTTTGCTTTCCCTAACAAAATTAACCTGGCTTGGTATATTTTTTAAAAGTTTATATTACACTTTCAGCACCAAGGTAATAAATTTGTTTTCACCTATAAACCTTTAATGAGTGTGATTTGTCTATTTTTTTTATTTTATTGAAATATTACCAATATTTTTTAAAGTCTATTACATTATCAGTTCTTAGGAGATAAAATTCAAGGAAGTATTATAACTTTTCTAAACCTATGAGTATAAAGTCCTTTTTTAAATCAGTGAAAAATCATCAAAAGCTACACGTATTTTTGTTCATCATGGCATCTGCCCCCCTAAAAAAAGGGTTTTAATGGGGGGGGGGTCTTTTGAAGTTTCCAAAGTAATCCTCTCCCTCAGATTTGACATACATACATACAAATGACCGTTGCATTTCATTTCCGGAAATCTGCATAGATCTGCATAGCATTTCCGACATTATCTAGTCCATTTCCCTCCATTTTTCTTTTAATTTCCGACATAAATTTCCCGAATTTTTGCAAGGTACCTCTCCGTCAATGTCAATGTAATGTTTACCAAATTATTTCAAACCACAAACAAATGAAAATTCTGCAAAAATACACTTGTACAATCCTGTAGCACTTAAGTTTAGTTGAAAGAGTTCCTATGCACATGCATTTAATATTTACTTCCGAACTACCTTTTTTACTTGACCGTACTTTTACTACCGAACTTATATCCAAGAAATTTGATACAGTATATATATATATGATTTATAATTTAAGATAGGTCAAATGGACGGTCAAGGCAAATGAAAGACAAGAGGCCCATGGGCCACATCGCTCACCTGAGCACTAAGGCTAGGAAAAAGTAGAAAAAAGTTTATTATTGAAAAGTTTAAATCCAAAAGTAGTCCCATGATCAGTCATGGCTTTGCTATTCTTGGGAAGATGATTTTTAAAGAATTTTCCTATATATTTCCTTGTAAAACTTTGATCGGCCATTGTGGCCCGCCCTACCCCCTGGGGTCATAATTTGAACAAACTTGAATCTACACAACCTGAGGATGCTTCCATATAAATATGATCAACTATGGCTTTGCTATTCTTGGGAAGAAGATTTTTAAAGAATTTTCCTATATATTTCTATGTAAAACTTTGGTCAGCCATTGTAGCCCCGCCCTACCCCCGGGGGTCATGATTTGATAAACTTGAACCTACACTACCTGAGGATGCTTCCATATAAATATGATCAATTATGGCTTTGCTATTCTTGGGTAGAAGGTTTTTAAAGAATTTTCCTATATATTTCTATGTAAAACTTTGGTCGGCCATCGTGGGCCCGCCCTACCCCACAGGGTCATGATTTGAACAAACTTGAATCTACACTACCTGAGGATGTTTCCCCATAAGTTTCATCTTTCCTGGCACAGTGGTTCTTGAGAAGAAGATTTTTAAAACATGCCACCAAATTTTCATTAATTCCCAATTATCTCCCCTTGAATGACGGCGTGGCCCTTCATTTAGACAAACTTGAATCCCCTTTACCCAAGAATGCTTTGTGGCAAGTTTGGTTGAAATTGGCCCAGCGGTTCTTGAGAAAAAGTCGAAAATGTGAAAAGTTTACAGACAGACGGATGCCGAACAAAATGTGATCAGAAAAGTTCACTTGAGACTTCGGCTCAGGTGAGCTAAAAAAATGAGCAGGCTCACATACCCCACGCTCCCCCGAAAAGTTGAAGTGCTGAAAATCCCGGAAAATATGAAGGAATCAGAATTTCATGGTAATATGAAAATCTACACATTGTGTACTAAATATCTGCAAAGTTTGACGAAATTGTGCGCAGCGGTTTATGAGGAGTTGCGCTGACAAACTGTTCATCTCTATATTCAAGATCAATATGGCCAAAAATCTAAGTGTGAAAGTGTGGAAATTCCCGGAAAAAATAAAGGAATCGGAATTTCCTGGTAATATGCACATCTACACATTGTGTCCTAAATAACTGCTAAGTTTGATGAAATTCTGTGCAGCAGTTTATGAGGAGTTGCACTGACAAAGAAACAGGATTGACGGATTGACACTCTGACTGACGGACGGGTCAAAAAAATTATACCTCAGCAACTTGTTGCGTGGGGTATAAAAAAAATGTTGTTGCAGTTGAATAGCTCCCATCAAAATTATCAGCAGATGAAGTTTGATAAAAATATTTCTTTGAAACTTAGCTTTCAACTGTGCAAAGTGGGATGGAAGGACATACTGGAAGGATGGAAGACAGACACAAGACAAACTCCAGATGCCCCAGCCATATATATGGTGGAGCATAAAAATTCTGAGTTCCAGTTTTTGCCATCACTGTCGCAGAACAATTTAATAAACACTGCATGGCCATTTTACACAACGAATGAATTCCAGCTTTCTCCACTATTCAGTACCTTCAACAAGATCGTTCAATTTCAAAACATCTACAGGAAAATAACAAAATGGTATAATTTTATTTTCATTTTTATTTAGCTCTTTTCAAAACACAAGCTAACAGAAAAGATGTACAAAATAAATAGTATCACAGAAGGCTTCTCATACATCTACTTCACAGAGAGAATTAACTGGGGTTGTAAAAAAAAATCCAAAACAAAATATTGTATCAATAAATATTCTGACATTGTAGTTTTTCAGTGATTTTTAGGTAATGATACATGTATCTTTATTTAAACCGAGACTGAATTACCCATTTTAATTACATCAAATTAAAAATTACAAGAGTTAAGATCATTTTTTGACAAAGCATCTCATCATTTTATGAGTATAACTGTAAATTTAGTAGAATTTTTGGTACTCATGTATTTGCTTTCAGAAATCATTAAGAACAATATAATTTTCAATTAACTTAATTGCTTTTTTTGTCATATTTATAATCAACAGATTAAAATGCATGGGCATGATAGAGAAAACATGATCATCATGATTGTAGTTTTGGAATAATGAGAAAAAAATGGGAGAGAGAGAAGGACAAATACAACCATCATTGACACATGAAGCTCAATAAATTCAGATACCTTGATTAATGTTGAACATAATACAGGTATATCTAGATTTTTCAAATTCCATGATAGAAAAATAACTTTCCTAACTAACAATAAAAACTTAAACTGTCATTTTGTCTCTCTTTTTTTTTAATTTGGAAGACCTTAAGGTTTTTTCTTTCATCTTATATTTTTCATGACATGAAGATGCATATGAAATACTGGTTAATAATAAATTAAATAATTTAATAAAATTTCCAACAAAATTTATATATATATATATATATTTTATGAGACAACTACAAATTCATTTGTATAAAGAAAAAAATCAATAAATTAGTGAAATATGTTAATCAATGATTTACCCGATGTTTACGCTGACTAGTAATCTTTAACTAAAAATTGTATGAAAATGGACACAAAATGGACAAATTGACTTGAAGTTTGGAATGGAAAAAGAAAAAAATGACCCAACAATCAGACAGAAAGGAATGATCGGATGACAATAAAGCTAGTGTCCACCGATTGTAGGTCAACTATAAAGCACTGTCCGTTTACACTTCTGTGGCGTGACCCTGCTGGATAGCAGCCAACAAGTTACTCTTCATCCTGACATAGAGTCGCCCTTTCGTCCACGGATTCTGAAGTTGTAGCGGCTGATAGTCGTCTCTGAGAATCCTCTCGCGAGCCCCGATCACGGCCACCAGACAAAACTCGTCTAGCTGATCCTCCCCGTAGAGAGGTCCCGAGTGTCCCTTCTGAGTCACTGTTTTATTTAACTGTCTCACCACTAGATTGATCACTTCCCTCGATGTCGTTTTCTCAGTCACATGTAACCTGACCCTGGTGCCTCGAGACAGCCCCGTTTCGTAGGCTGCATACACTTGTAAAATCCCCGAGCTCACTGCACTAGGTTCGCTTTCCGCCGTCTCCTTTTTAACGTGTCCATTTGTCTTTGGCACCTCCTCATTTGGATCATAGAATTTGGCAATTTTTATGTTGTCTTTTCCAACACTGATTTCATTTGAATCACAAGCCACAGACGGACAGCCGTACTGCGAGTTGTTATTGTCAAACAGGTCATCTTCGCTAGGACTCTCTAGCTCAGTACTGAACACATCTTTGGGTGGTGAAGTTACTTCATTCATCAGAATACCTCCTCTCATGCTCTTGTCTCTGGCATATGTGATAATGTCCATTATCCACCGAGTGGACTTCCAGTTCTTGTCCAGTGTGGTCAGTATGTTGGACAATCTTTCAACTCTCTCTCTTGCTGGGGTGAGTTCCTCTGTTGAAAAGGCCTAAGAACACAAAATTTCATGAAGAATTTTGAAAAGATATAAAAACTCAGTTTTATTAACTTACATGATACAGCATGAGCATGCATTAAACTGTAGCAAGTAATTTTTCCACTTAAAAAGCTGAAAATCCTTACCTCACGCTGAACTTGTTGAGCAAGACAAAGGTCCATATCCAGTATTGAGGAAAGCCTTGAGTATCTGTTGATGAGTTGTGGTTGGTATGTACACATGTGGACTGTAATAAAAAATAACTTATTTTGTCAGTTTTAAAATCAGCACAGTGAATTTAATAAAAAAATATTTGCATGTGAAAGTCAATAATCAATGATACAAAACCTTGTACTTGGACAAGTGCCTTCATAAACTTCATACAAAAAAGTTTTACAAAATAAAAAAATTATGAAGCATTGGATATTTTAAATATCACATTAAATTGAAATTTTAATCCCATAAAATTAGTCCACTGTGTAAAAGGTGTGTTTACAGTAATTTTATTCATTAAATTCATTACTCACTCATTTCAAAGACCTGGACAGGTAACAGAGTGAGGTCCTTTTTCTCCGTCATGTTGTCATTTTGTCCGGGAACCAGGCAAACCTCCTCCACCGGGGGGAGAACCAGCAGGAATGAGACGTCGTTACTGAACTCTATAACCTCCACATCGTAGATTCTGTGACTAGCAGCAAAGTTCTCCGATATGTCTACAACACAAAATTTCATATAAATTAATAAAATATTTTTAACAATATGATTTATATATGACTGTTGAGGCTATAATTAATGATCGAGTTAAAAAAAAAACAAAAATAAAGGATAGTTTACCTTGTTAACTAAGATCATCCATTAAATACCACTATATTTTTATTGTTATGACATTTTCAAGTAGTCTCTATTTCACAACAATTAATCCACTACAAAACATGGTACATATTTCACATAACTGTGTCAACTTGTTTACCAACAGAACCTACCTAGAATGTTGAAAAGTTTCTGGGCCGCTTGTTTGAGCTGTTTACGGAATTCCTCCTGTGTTTGGGTAGGTGGCGCCACTTGTTGGTCGGTATTCAGCGACTGTAACCACTGCCACTCCTCGCTGTAACACAAACGTACTTAACAGTTACACATTTCATCATCATTTCTAAGAGGTGCACTAAAGTTATTATCATTTTTTACACTATTTAATTGCTCAAACTGTCAGTTTCAAATATGCTGGTAATTATCTTGAACTCTCAAAGTGAAATTCAGAATGTAAACAGCTGAACGAAGAGCAAGGAAACATTCCATTCAGAAAAAACAATCCATTTGTCAAGGTCAAACCTTACCTGGACACGTTGGGACAGTCTCTGACTTTGATGTTGGGGAGGATGTTTGGTGCCTTCTTGGGTACTAACACCCTGTTTAGTTCTAAAGAAGCCTGAAGCTTGAGGTAGCCGAGGTATAAGCCTTTAGTAAGGCGAATGTTGCTCACTTGATGATACAATATCATCTCCTGTGGACAGCAAGATATAAAGTTAAGTAAACTGTTGGAAGTCAAAGCCGTTACATGATTGTATAAATTCTCTAAAGTCATCAAGAAGATTTAACTTTGATTCAAATATTTTCCTTGTCTGTATGCTGATATTTGAACCAAATATTATTTTTGATTTATTTTTAATTATTGCCCATCAAATTGGTATGTATATAGTTTGTGAATTTTGTCAAGCTACAGTAATATGAATACTTACGGAGACAGAACTGACTAGGACTTCCAGCGACTCCTGGGGCTCTGACCCCGTCCCCGAGGATCGCCTCAGTAACTTGGCGAAGCTGACCCACTTGGCGGAGCCTAGGATCACTGACTTGGGATCCCTTATGTTACACACTGTGGTTAATACTATACAACCATTGGAGTCTTTAAGGGGCTTGAAGTGAAACTGACCTAAATCATATATTCCTAATGCTCCCTGCAGAAAAATGTTTTACAATACATTATAATTTGTCAGGTATGATAAAATAATGCTTAAATTTCTACATTAAGGACTCCATTGTAATACACACAGAAATAGACTCTCAATTACCTGTAATACAGAGACAGCTTGTAGAAGTTTATATCTGAAATGCATGGTACCCGCACTGGTATTTTTCTCCATGTCTTGCCGCAAAGATTTGACATCATCCCACGTACAAGATATCTGCAGAAAAAAAAAAAAAAACATCTCATGACTTGAAGACCCATATGAATAAAATTTCCCATGAAAAATATCAATTTAAAAATAAATGGTGTTTAATTTTTTACCTTCATCAGCCAGTGAAGATCTGCATTCACTGAAGGTCCAGAAAAATTTTCATCAACCTCCACAACGGGAAGCTGGTCATCTGAGGTCACCAGTACTTTGTCTCCGTGATACAACAAACAGGCAAGATAGACACCCCTATAACATGAGGAAATCCTTAACAACTGTGATCATTATAGGATAATATATCATATCTAAATAAGAGTTTCTTCAGTCAATAAAAGAGAAGTAAAAATATTTCATTAAATTAAACAAGAAATTGTCATGCCTCTTCAAAGATTTGTAGAATTTAGGGGCAGAGGTAAACAGGTTTTTCAAACTTTTCCGCTTTCTTTGCAGTGGTGAATCGCCAACACTGTCTGTAATACAGGAAACATTAGATATAAATAAATGAATGAATCAAATGAAGTTGAGTGCAAACTTTCCACAAATGTTACTAGTAAATTTACGCAAGCACACCTTTCAATTCTGATGCATCAGCTGGCCGCAGGTGTTTTACTTGAGAGAAGAGTTCATCCAACAACTTTAGCTTTCCTTCCGTTCTGGAAACTGTTGAATTGTCCACATCTCTCCAACCTAAAACATTTTTACAAAACATTCAGTGCAAATAATCCACAATTTGCTGACCAGATAGAATTAACAATTTTCTGAGAAGATATTCAAGTTTAAGGAGGTAGGGGGGGAGATGACAAGGGAGACAACTCACTGGATGGAACAGCATAAGTGGGTTTAGCCACACTGTAGCCGCTGTATCCTTTCATGTTACAGGCGGCTACCCTGACGTAGTACTTGTTGCCCTTAGCCAGGCCCTTAATCTCATGTTCCAAGTGTCGCATGTCCTCCACAAGGTCTTCCCCAGCCAGAGGAACGAAGTCATCGAAGCAGCTCCACTCCACTGTAATAAACCAGATTCTCTACTCTAAACAAGATCCGTGTAATTTATAAAACCATTTTGTATTCCCCAATCAGCCTCTTTTAGTGCTGAGTTTGTAAAATCTGCGCATCTGTAAAATAAGGAGGCTCTAACCACACTGCATTGTAAACAGTAATTACTTGCAATTGATGAAATTGTGTTTTGAGACCAGAGAGAATGCAACTTTTCACAGAGGATTTAGATTGTGTTTACACTGTGTATCAGACAATTGCTGAACCTACCCCAGAAAGCAGGTAACAGTCATGTTTGTATCAAATTGTGGTATTGCTTTTCATTTTCCTGTTAATAAATAAGGAACAGAATTGCAATTCACATCAATATACAGTCCAACTTCCCTTCAGCAACAAACCAATACCAAGCTTTTCACACATATATAATGCTCCATTTTGGAAAAACGACCTTTGATAGTCTTAGAGTAAAATTCAGTGGTCATCCATTTCTCTGTGACCAGTAAGTCACCACTGGCTATTAAAAACATACAACTATAATCCCACTCTTGATGTAATCTATCAATAACTTGAGCCTGTCCATAGTTGGGCTTCAAACAAGATTAACCATAAATCCCTTTTTTCTTATGAAGTCTGATTTTCATCCAAATCCCCTAACAAAACATTCAATAAACACATTACATTGCTACAGTTGGTGTCAGGTTCATAGAAAACAAAGAAAGTCCCCTTGTCAAGAGTTTCACTTAGACCCTATTGTACACCCAGAAAGCACCTTACGAAGATATTTATCATTTATGAGTAATAGACAAATCAAGCGTCAAAAGACAACCTTTTAACTTTAAAAAAAAATTCCTTTCCACTACCTATACTTCTAAATTGGTTTTATATAAAGTCTGCATTGTTCTTTAATTAATACATTGACCCCTTTGACATTGCAAGGAGTTCACAAATGCAAGAACAACACCTGGTTGATTGACTTTTTGTGTGTTTACAGACTCTGATTTTAAAAAAAGATAATCATATATCTTATTTCAATTTTTTAAGTCAGAAGAAGTATCTAAATATTATGTACAAAAAATGATTCAATACATTAACAAAAAAATTATTTGTTTGATGAACACCATGGAGCCGCCCCACCCAATCATTTATTTCAACTCTAAGGTTTTATCATTTCCCTTTTACACATTTAACATCAAACCTTTAAAAAGCAGAAATATCAAATCTGTCTAACATTCCGTGTATTATAATGAAAATATCAATAAGCTTTTTCATTCTACCTTATCTATTTATACTTTAACAACTTTGAAAAATGTCGGTCGGAGTAAAATACACCAAAAAAATTTAATCTTGTCCTTACGGTGACAGTAAGACACGATATAAATTCTGACTATGAAAGGATAAGACAGACCTTCTGTTGTGTGTTGGACATGGAGCTACTTCCGGAGGAGGCATTTAGAATAGCGGCCGATAGATCCACCACCCTCTTCTCTGCATTGGACACTAGGGCATCTAACCGGTCCGATCGTGCATCCTCCTTTAAAACTGAGAGAGAAAGTAAATTAAGTAGCTTCATCATTTACCGTTTCCTAACGGTACCCCAGCTAGTCTTTTGTTTTATGATGTGTGATCTAAGTCAGTTCTGGGAGTGGGGGAAACTCAGCCTTGTTCTCTGACTAAATACCATTCCACTGAATTCCTCTATTGGCTTTATTGACAAACAAAACAATTGAAGTATGTGCCAAATTCATTTCTCATTTTCATGAATCCATGTTACACATCTGTGAACACTCATGGACCCTTCAAGTAAGCAGAGTATTGTGAAATCTACCTTAAAAGATATCAAGGGCAAAATGTGAAGTAGTATCATCATTCCTTAAGGGCAAAACAATGAAACATGTAGTGAAGAATTGAACATTATGCATTGCAGCCTTGATATTTTTTAAGAGCCATCATGCAAGAATCTGTGCTTAAAATTGGCACATATTTGAGGTAACCCCACTTTACATTTCCCAAAGGATAATCTTAGAGAACTCAGGCTTAATAAATGTAACAGGGGGTAAACACTGCGCACAACTTGTACCACTTGTCTTAATACCCAGCATCAAACAAAAAATTCTTAATTCAATTAATAGGCTTTAGAATTGAACTTACACAATGGACTCTCTCTTGCCCCGTTGAAGAGCAGCATCTTGGCCATTGGAATATTGTTAGTCATCACAGCTACATCCAAAGGAGTCAAACCCTCAGAGTTAACACTGAAATGGACAAACAGTACCTTAAAGAGTTAAATCTTCTCTGTAGGCTGATATGTATTAAAATTATGGTATTAATTAATGGTCTTTCTGCCATGTGTTTGATTTATATGGTAATGTATATACATTAATTAATTTGTATCAAGATTATTGGTGTCGTGTTGGTGATTAATACAGATGGACATATGTCATTTTTTCCTTAATTTCCTAATTGTCAATCTAATTACCATTAGGACAAACACAATATTTTCTTTGTCCATCATGTACCTGTGTGTACCTGAGGAGGTTTAAGGATGTATAAGATTATATTTTTTAGTTAGGATTCATAAATTAGCCAGAATAATTAGAAATTAACAAGGAATTCGAACAAGAACACTGGAATCTTGAAAAACATAATTTTTAAAAATGTAGACATACTTGTGAAAAAGGTTCTTATTTTTAAACATAAAATGTAGCATTTGTTGTATGGAAGGTAAATTATGATTTCAATAATTGTATGTATTATTTTCAATGTATATTTCCAGCTTTGTTCGAGGCTGTAGAACAACAGGATCTGGACCTGGTGAAGAATTTGCTGGAAGTGGAAGGCCTCAATATTAACAGGTAGGAAATAGATTTAAACAATATAATTAAACACTATAAAAATTCTTTTTACCTTGAAAAAATGATACCTTTATTATTTAAATGATTTAATTAAATATTGTAACAGTTCTTTTAACCTTGCATTCAGACAGATTTCATAAAATTTCACTTGACCTAGATCGACATTTCCTGATTGGAATTTTGAATTAATTTTTTTAAAATTCTTTTTTCCCTCTAAATCAAAATTTGACTGTATAGACTATGAATATAGAACAGAAGGGAAATATGTATTAAAGGAAATATGGCAGAGAGAGACAAATTTATGAGGAATTTCCTATTGAACTGTGCTCATTTAATTTATAATATAGGTATTTTTAATGAGGTGTGGCACATGATGACACCCGATGTTGTTTGTTACTAAGTTGCACAGCCTAAATGATGTTTGATAAATAAGCCCCTTAATGCCCTGTTTGACAGGCCATATACGTACTGTATTGTAAACTTTGGATAACTTTTATCTTTGAAAAGTTTCAAGATTCCTAAATATACATGAATGGTAGAAAAATCAATAATTTGAGATAACATATTTACAATGGAAGTAAAAGTGTCAGATCAAACTGTTATCTGAATTATGACTTGTAATAAAAAAAATAAAAGGGGGGGGGGGGTGAAATTTCTGTAGTAGGTAAAGGATATTTCTTCATTACATTAAATGTAAAAAATAAAAAATTATATGTAACTGAACATTATGCATGTAATGATCAGTTTTAGACAATAGGACCATCTAGTTGGGAATGATCTCTGGCTTTGTCACTCTCACCCATTTAATCCAGTCAAAGGATACATATAGAATTTTTTTAAAAAGTAAAGCATATATAGTTTGAAGTTATTTATGCTCCAGTGTTTTTTATATGACTTAGTTCAGGTAGATTGGTGTCAGTGATTTCAGCTATGTTAATCCAATTAGACCTGCCTTTTAATGGGTGCGATTAAAAATATGTTCGAAGAAAATTCCTTGGCAAAAGTAATAGTGTCTTTCAAAAACAAAAAGGATGAGGTATCGTTTGGAAATAAGTAAGTTTCAAGATATAAAATTGTATATTTACAAGTTAAAATGAAAATTTCTTGAAGATTTAATTCAATTTTTTTTTTTGGTTTTAGCTACACCAAAGAAAAGAGGTTCCACCAGTAATTCCTCGAATAGTGATCCCGATAGTTTGTCACCAAATAAAATGTACGATAAGAGAAAATCAGACAAGGACAAGAAGTCTCCCATAGATGCTAGTGGTAAGTATTCAATAGATTTTTCTTTCATTTTGACAAAATATTGTACTTAAAGTTATACTTTGGGTGTATTTCTTTCAAATATATGGTTTGGTTCAACCATGTTACTCTTACGTTTTGGTTGCAATTTATTTCTTGAAGAAACAATACCAGTTTAAATTATAAATAGCAACTTAATTCAAACAGTGAGTAAAGGATGTAAGCAAAAAATATCAGATCAAAGACAAACAAACATTGTTGTAATCTGTAATCAGATATTTTAATCTTTCTAATCATCTGGACAAGGATTTTTTATCCTTCCTTGAAGGGAGGGCTTGTAATCAGGTCCACCCTTATCCAAGGCGAGATTATCATTGATAATCAGGGACCATTAATCCCTTTGGTCATTTCTTAAACAAATAGGACAAAATCTGTTTTTATGGAGGTGATAAAAGCTGTCAATGGTTTTAGAGCCTTTCTTTTGTCACATACTGATATATTTTATGTTAGCTCTAAACCAAAGTGTTAACATTTTTTTGTTACAAAATGCCTTGGGCAAATATCGCGACCAATCATGCATCATTAGATCAACAATAGTTGCCCAATCACCTGGTCTCGTGGTAAATTCAAAATCATTTTGGACAGAAGTGTGTTTCTTCCTTTGTAATCATTTGGTGATATGTTTTTGTTTTGATGTGGAAATCTTTTGTTAATGAAACTTTAAGATGTGTAATGGAGTACTTTAAATAAGGTATGTTATTTTCCAGAATTTTTCATTGTCACATGTTTTGAATCACGCTTTCTATAGTTTGAATCACATATAATTACTCCTGGGAATGAAATGGATATAATGGGCAGAAAAATATTGACGTAGTTTCCTTTTTGTTTAAAAAATAAAGGAATTTCATGTTCCATTACTTTACTTATAATTCAATGTGGGTTTTATATTTACTTTGTACACCGAGCAGTGCTACCACATCAATTTGCAGTACATTATGGCCATGCCATTAGGGTATTAGAAATAATAAATTAATGTACATTCATATTCTCAAGCATTCTCATGTTTTACCAATTAAGGCACTAATTGTCATCATGTAGAAATCAAATTAAAATTATGGTATTAATTAATGGTCTTTCTGCCATGTGTTTGATTTATATGGTAATGTTCTTGAAACTTACTTATTTCCAAACGATACCTCATCCTTTTTGTTTTTGAAAGACACTATTACTTTTGCCAAGGAATTTTCTTCGAACATATTTTTAATCGCACCCATTAAAAGGCAGGTCTAATTGGATTAACATAGCTGAAATCACTGACACCAATCTACCTGAACTAAGTCATATAAAAAACACTGGAGCATAAATACATAATCATGGCTATGACTCAAAAAGAAAAGAAAAATAATTTTTACGCACTTGTAAGTATTTTAGATGATCGATTTGGAGAACTGAGGCCATTCATACTTCTCAGCTGAACAGGTGCGGTGTTTGTGTGGTGTAATCCGGGTGCATCGTCCACTAGAAGTCCCTCGGCATTTGACATAAATACTTTGATTGTTCTTCCATCTCCACTAAAATAAAGAGACTTCATTGTAAGACCTAAATGTCAGACTGAAACCTTGCACAGAACACTTCTGAAAAAGCCAGAGTGCAGATTTGGCGAGAAAGTACGCAAAACTTCAAAGGGATTCTCTAAATCTGACAAAACCGAGTGCTAATCCAGGACGATCCAGAATAACACCCTCAATGTGTGTGTCTGGTTGTAATTAAAAGTGCAAAACTGTTAGCATGCAATTTTTAGATAACCTTTTTATAATGAAAATTTCCCTCTCTGCGATACTTCTTGGCAGTGAAGCTTATCTTTTTCATATCAGAGCACCCTGGTCCTCCCCGAATCGTATCAAGATAAATACATCATAAGCCCAAACTTTGCCAGCAATATTTCAATAATTCTATCCAACACATTCAATAACAAGATATATACTTCTACCTTCGACTAATTAAATTCCTTTTCTACATGTTGACAAGTGACACTGAATAAACGTAAATCTCCCTCCTTTTGTATTTTTGTGTTTAGAGATGAAACTTTACATTTCACATGTAGGTATGATCGACTTTTAATATCATTTTGCTCTGGACAGGTAAAGCCCGGCTTGAAGACTTTATTTATCTCTTGTCCCAAGACGGGAACGTTATAAACGTTTATACAAGACGTGCCGAGACAGATCCCTGTACAACTGCTCGTAATATCAACAAATTTGAATATGTCTTCCACATCGGCATTGTGCATGCAAAATAATGCCGTGGAATTTAACAAAGCTTTAATTCAACTCTAGCCATTAATCTTTAAATACTGATAAGGCTTCCAAAGTTTAATTTATATTGCACCCGACTGAATGTTGTATCTGTCACCCATTGAAAAACAAATCGTTCAACTGGCAGACTTTAAAAAGAATTACCATGTAATATACAACATTCATTTATAAGATTTTTACTTAGATTAACTACCTAGGTGAAAGTAATAGTATCTTATTTTATGGGAGTTTTATTATTAATATATTTAATGAAAACATGTCTCTGTGAAGACAATAAGCAAGGATATTATTAGTTACACCTGCATGGAGAGAATATTGACCTTATAGGTACATAGCAAAAATCTATGTCTCATTCTAATCATTTCATAACTGTGGAAAATAAAATCAAGTCATAGATAGTCAAAAACTAATCTTGTACAAATTCGTGAAAAATGTGATGTCAAATCAAATTTCACTTTTTTGTAACTCATCAGTCTGTCAATCAATTAAAAGAGTCAATATATAGTTATGAAATACTTTTATGTAAATAGAGTGGAAAACTTAACAGAGAAATTAATCAACATTCCATTTGCCAGTGAATGGAACACCCAATCTTTGTATTTTTTTGTACCACTATGTGCAAGTTTCAATTCATGATAATAAAGGAATATATGTACTAGGATTAATTTTAAAATATTTTGTTGAATTTTTTCCCTTTTATACCTACTGGTTTATCAGATATATATAGGGGTCTTATAATTACCATAAACATTGATGTATATACATTTACATATTTTTTTCCCTAATGCAGCTATATATTGATCAAAATAAGATTAAATAATCAACCTAAATATCATATTCAGAGTGCTACTTATCCTTTAATCTTTTGATAGAATGTACAAATAAATCTTTACAATTTTGTTGAGCAAATAAAATAAATGAACATAAATTTATCAGTTTTGTTGAAGTAAAGAACATTTTTAATTCATTATTTGTATGCTTCTCATTTTTTAAATTTTGATTGAATCTTTCAATTCATACATTTAACATTACACTCAAATAAACAAAAAAATCAACAATAAAACAGATGTTATAACATTGTAAAGTAAATGTTAACTTCAGCTCCCTCTACCTGTGCTGATATAAATATCTCATTGTAAACTCACCAGTCTAGGCTTATCTCATTGTAAACTCACCAGTCTAAGCTAATCTCATTGTAAACTAACCAATGTAACTTATCTCAGTGGAAACTCACGAGTCTAAGCTTATCTTATTGTAAACTCACAAATCTAAACTTATCTCATTGTAAACTCATCTTTCTTACTTATCTTATTGTAAACTAATCAGTCTTACTTATCTTATTGTAAACTCATCAGTCTTACTTATCTTATTGTAAACTCACCAGTCTAAGCTGACCTTATCTCAGTGTTTACTCACCAGTCTAAGATGAATTTATCTCAGTGTCTACTCACCAGTCTAAGCTGACTTATCTTTTTGTTAACTCATCAGTCTAAGCTGACTTATCTCAGTGTAAACTCACTAATCTGAACTGACCTTATCTCAGTGTTTACTCCCCAGTCTAAGCTGACCTTATCTCATTGTAAACTCAACTGTCTAAGCTGACCTTACAGTAAACTCACTAATCTAAGCTGACTTATCTCAGTGTTTACTCACCAGTCTCAGCTGACCTTATCTCAGTGTTTACTCACTAGTCTAAGCTGACCTTATCTCATTGTAAACTCAACTGTCTAAGCTGACCTTACAGTAAACTCACTAATCTAAGCTGACTTATCTCAGTGTTTACTTACCAGTCTAAGCTGACTTATCTCTTTGTTAACTCAACTGTCTAAGCTGACCTTATCTCAGTGTTTACTCCCCAGTCTAAGCTGACTTATCTCTTTGTTAACTCAACTGTCAAAGCTGACCTTATCTCAGTGTTTACTCACTAGTCTAAGCTGACCTTATCTCATTGTAAACTCATCTGTCTAAGCTGACCTTACAGTTAACTCACTAGTCTAAGCTGACTTATCTCATTGTTTACTCACCAGTCTAAGCTGACCTTATCTCATTGTAAACTCAACTGTCTAAGCTGACCTTACAGTTAACTCACTAGTCTAAGCTGACCTTATCTCAGTGTTTACTCACCAGTCCATGCTAATCGTGTTGTTATCTCACCAGTCTATAAGCTAACCTTACAGTAAACTCACTAGTCTAAGCTTATCTCAGTGTAAACTCACCAGTCTAAGCTGACAGATCGCTGTCTTTCGTGTAGTAAATCTTCCCGGATTTTATCCTTCTGACTCAGTCTTCTAGGGATTCTGTATAGAGAGGAGCCAGGGCCTTCCAATCTGTTCAATAATTCAAAAATTTGTTTTAGTTCCCTTCAATTGTCACATACAAGTGATTATTTACTTAGACGAATGAAGGTGTTGTCTTCTACCAGTGGGGTTTCTATAAAATGGGACACTTGTCTCTATAATGCTTGCCATTACTTTCACCTGTGTATACCTCTAGAAGCGTCGACAAGTCATGAAGAGTCGTTAAACACATTTTTGAACTTACCACTAATTAAACTAATTACCCCCTTTTCAATGATTATCAGACACGTCCCCCTTGTCTCTCCTTTATATAAGTGAAAGCTTTATTCAAGGTCAGGATAACTAAATAAATCTTGTGTTGGTGTTAAGATGTACCTCTGGGGGTGATTATGGGCCAAAAAAATAATACTGGAGCGTTAATCACTTTTTAATAGTATTTGATGTTTTCACCACAAGAGCGTGCTAGAGAAAAACAGCCAAGTAAAAAGCTCTGCAATCAAGCATAACTCCACTGCAGAGCAACATCTATAAATGTCTAATTACAAGTCAATGGTGCATGAAGAAGAAATTTAAGACACTTGAGTAGATAATTTAAATCATGTTGTCAAGAAATGTGTACGCTGTGACCAAAGGGGAGTAACTCTAGACTGAATGCATATTTGATCTGAGAAACTTTTTTCATGTTTGAAAAAGAAACTTGAGATCAATATGATAAAATAAATCAGACCTCCATTCTGTTCTTATCACCAGAAATAACGTGAACTATTTATTTCCTATAAAATATTAATTACCTCGTTATGTGTTGACAGTCTCCAAAGATTCAATGTCTAGCATTTTTTTTGAATACCATTATAGAATTTGAAGGTGCTGTATAAAAAATTCTAAGTCTCAAAAACACTTTACAAAAGCCTCTGATTTTCATCTGAGATGGGTTTCATTGGAATAATAGAAAAACATGGCATATTCTCTCCTTTCAAATCTGTACTATGGATCTTTTATATATACACTAGATTTCAAATACTCATTTTACCCCTACATTTTCTTCTCTTTTTTTTGACATCTATTTTTATTTCTTTGCAAATGCAGATTTAATTAAAAAAAGAAAGAGAGAGAGAAAATAGATTTCCTTACCTCTTCTCGTCTTGATTTCTGACCATATTCTGAAAATTGAAAATACTCCGCTTAGTGTGAAGCAAGTGCATTTTTTCCAGAAAATACTACAGAAATTTAACATTTCTCATCACTAAAATACCCTGGCCCTATACACTATCACTGACAAACACACATAATATGCCTTTATATTGCTCCATCATCAGTTAATATGGTTAACAGTGTCAATCACATTATGAAATATGCCACAGAGTGCATCCCCCCTAAATGCGTGATGATGTGCACAAAATAGGGACTTGATCCCCTCCTGATCAGCCCAGATTACAATGCTACAAGCAAATTCTGGTTCCGTAAACTCTAGTGAACTTTACAGATATTTTCTTTAGCATCTTTTTGAGATGGTAGGCATTCTATTCCTGTCATGACATTGTAATCTTTTAATTTCACTCGGTAAACATTTAGACATCGAGTCACTCGCTTTATTTAGACAAGAATTATTTAAAAAATTGGCATAGTAGATAATGCACTTAAGTTTATGTCCTAACAGTCATGCATAGGTGACTTGTTGTGGTCAAAGCCATTGTTTTTTGACCACAGTATAAGATGCCTGCTATAATGCATATTTCCTCCAACACTTTATAGTTTTGTGTAGGCTGTGAACATTAACATTACCTCCATTGCGAAAATATTTGTGTCACTTTTGCCAAAATACAATGTATCCTGTTTAGCAAAACAAAAATTCCACATATTTGCAGAATTCATTACTGGTTAAGTGTATAAAATTTGGTAGGAAAAAATAAGTTAAAGTTAAATAGATCACTAGATTACTCCATGGAATTTTTTTTTTTTTAATTTTGCCGAAAATTCAGTAGATGTCTTGAAAAAGATTCGTTTCTTTGTTGCTATATGATGAAATCAATTGTTCCTTAAATTTTCCGTAAAAAGAATAAATGAGACATACCAATGTAGTCAGATTTTTGTGGGATTTACCACCAAGATGTTTGCTTTTGAATTTGAATGTAATGATCAATACAGAAAAAAAAAATTATTATTTTGAACAAATTATGCACATTTATTCTAGAATATACCTAGAAATATTTACATGCATATTGATTTTTTGACATCCGTTATATATTGTGTAACTGCTAAGTAACCGCTCTTAGCGATTCAATTATGTATCTACAGGATCTCACAAGAGAGCTCCTATGTACCCCCCACCCTTTTTCCACCCATTTCTCTATTCTCACAATGCAAAAGAGTTAAGACAGGTGCCCTGCAGCATCAGACTTACAGCCTTTGGTGGAGTTGTGTAGTAGAGCTGGGAGGATTTAGGAGTAACAGATCCATCGTCAGACACGCTGGTCATCGTCTCAGAGGACGTCGTAGAATCCGTGTCATCCTCAAAGTTCCACGCAGAACCTACAACCAAAAGAAACTGTTCAACATTTCTACTTAACATTCTTTTTTTCAAATGCTTTCAAAATCTACAGCATTAATATTGCTGTTCAAATACGAGTTTTCTCCTATTTGCCACTAGCTATTTATTATTTGGTATAGGCCACACTCCTTTAAATTATGACCAATCAACTTTGAAAATCTGCATAATATAGGACCTAAGTCCATCAAATCAAATCTCAAATGTTTAAGTTTATTTGAACCCAGAGAATCCTTTTGAACTTAAGCTATAAAGTCAGCACTCTCTATTTTACAAACATTTTAAACCCCATTTTAGGACATGCAAACTTGACCAAGAACTACTCCTTTAATAAATGAAGTTTAAATATCACCTTTAATCGAAAATATCAATGCCCAACACTCATGTGAGTGATCTGATATTATTTACGTCATTAATACTTGTACAAATGTTACCAATAACTAATAATTGGAATCAATCAGAAGGATGTGTTCCTATGGGAATAGCAACATGACATTGCAATTTCTCAAAATCTCACCTCTCCAAATGACACTTTTAATCTCCAAGATCCATATGTCTTGTAAATGTCTTACCAAAGTAAACACTGTCTTAACAGATGTAAATTTGCAGTCTTCAATAAAAACGTGATAGACTAAAAGTAGTGCCACACGCCAGGCCTGGTATGTGCTAGATCTGTCAATCATACACCTATGCAAGACATATCAAACACTCTCGGCAAATATGGAAAAGACAGTGCCCGTATTCCTCACCTTTGTTTTATATAAACAAAGAACAAACCTTGTATAACAAAATATTCATTTTCTTCAGAAGCTTTTGCTCTGTATGTCTCAAAACCAACAAAAAATCATTTCAATTAATTAGATGAAATATACAAAAATATAAGATACATAATATTGGTATACAAGTGCACTTATATTTGATTAATTTGGGATTCTTCAAAGTATTTCTTTAAGTCAAGGCCTAGTTCTGATCAAATCTCTCACAATTTTGATGAATTTTTCTGGGTATTGCTAATACGATTATCATGAAGTTGAATGACTTGGCCCCTAATTGATTTGTCTATCATTCACAGTGTATACTGCAAGAGTACTGGGAACCTAGCAAGAGAAGTATTTCAATAAACCAGGAAAAACGAATACAACATGTGACACACTCAATCCATTGTGTGCAAACAATGAAATAGAAAGAGATGCAGAGTCACTATGACAAAAAATCTTGCACTATGTTATGCATCAGAAAATGGTGAATGACTTACAGGACCAAAAGTTACATTTAGGACCTCAAAATCTATACAAGAAATGTTCAAATTCAACTTATACCGAAGCAGGGCAACACTTAAAACATGGACACTGCAAAGTGAAGTGACCATAGATTCCTAACAATGAAGATAGAATATTGTAAGTGCATATCAAGGGACCATATGTTATAAAAATTCCTGAGAAAAAATTGCTTTTAAATTCCCACCATTTTTATCTATACAACTTTTTAACACACCAACATAAACTTTTGAATTCCACTTTTAACACTGTTAATGTTTTATCAAAATATTTGTTATTAGAAAGATTCCAACGACTTAACAGGTTAATAAACATTTGCATATAATTGCAACATATATACTTTATTCACAAGCTTCTGAACAATTCTTTTCCTTTCACAATTATCTTTTGTACACGTCTCGAATGTTTATAAATCTTGAAATAGAAACCCAGTTCCTTTCTGAATTTTGTCATCAAATTTGTTTCAATTCTAAAATTAGTAAATGTTTCCCATTCAAATTATTAAACAAGATTGAGAATGTAAATTGTGTTGATGGTTGTTCTGTAAAAATATTTTGATCATACTTAAAGCACCTTATAACATACAGTTTCACATTCCATTCATTTAGAAATCCATTGGCTTAACCTTCACAAGGGTTTGTCAATTGAGTTTTCTTGTGGCATCATTAGATAATTGGTTTGAATTACAATTCATTTTTGTGCAGTACTTAAATTACATATTCAGTTTTTCTTTAAAAAGACATTTATGAAAAGGCTTAGAATACACACATCACAGCGTGCCAAACCACTTCCATTTCTATCAAATGTAGGCCTTGATCTATAGAACTGTCAACCTCGATAAAACTTTCAAAGCTCATCAATGCTTGGGTACTTGATATATATTGGACAATATTTTTTTTGAAGAAAGAGAGAAAGACTCGTGTTAAAATAAGGTTTGCATGTCATCAAATGGATTCCAAAGTTCAAATTGCAATGTTTTAGGCCTGTGACACATCAATCAGCACAGATTCTTGAAATAGAGTTAGGTGTATGTATGTCTGTTTGTGTGACACATTAGCTTTCTTATATAACTCTCTTTCTGATACAATTCTTTTTTCAACCTAAAGTTAAATCAAGGGCTATTGACTAAAGTGTAATTTCCATATATATTTGTATAGTAGTGAGCTTGGACAGTTTATAACCATTTTAAATTTCAAATGTGTTGCCAAATTGACAAGCTTCTTTAATAAATAAAAAGAAGGTTATAAAACAACAGGAGCTACCAAAAAAGATCCTAATCCTAGCATAAAAGTGCAGTCATCCTCATCATCATCATTTTGCAAATGAACAAGAACATATTTTGAAATTGAAATTTCCTCACCTACCTACCGACCCAATATTTTCAGATCAAGTTGGGAGTCAGGGCTAACATTTTTCTGAAGTTGGCCTAATTTGCTTTATAAGTTAACTTTTTGCACTTCAATATTTTTGCAAACAAAATTATAAATTCAGTGCCCAGAAATTAGTTTTTTTTTGTCTATGCATATTGTGTCTGATTTGGGGGTAATTTTCTGGAGTGATTGAGGGATTGATAGACAACAATTCTGTATCCCATCTAGATGAAACAAAGTATTGAAGTCAACATCATATGTAAGAAGTTTTAAAAAATAACATATTTGCAATTCATTTAATGAAACATCGATTATTTAAGTTGCAAGAACTTGTTACCAATCCCATTGTATAAATTATACAATAAAATATGTTCAAAATGAAACATTACTTTATTTCATTAATTATGACACATGCCTGACAAAAGTGCTATTGAAAATATCAAGTGTTCTTTCATGATGGCCTTGAAAAAAAGTAAATTCTTAAATTAAATTTTAACACTGCAGATGCAAGTATGCTTAACATACAATCATTTCAAAGCTATTTACATCTATTATCGGTTATTGCAGGAAGTCCATCAATTATTAACGAGGACATTATGTTTTGCCAACCTCTGTAACATTTTTAGTACTCCTTCATGTTCATCTACATATTCTTTATTAATGAACCTCTACTTCATTCTCAAGCCACCTCAAGCAACATCACTATAATTATATAACTAATTCATAAAATTAGATTCATTGATGTTTTATCAAATATCACACTGCAATGTCGAGACTTTTTCAAAAAGATACAATTGTTCCTAAATGCACAAAATTTGATCAAATTATTCAATAATAAACCCCTGCAAAGTTTCATTAAGTACTGTAGACATGCGAAGTACCATAATATTATACTTATAGTCTCAAACAATTCTGTGAAATTTTTCGTAATTTAAAAACATCATGAGTAAATTCTCCCACAACTTTCAAAAAAACTACTGGCACCAATTATCCCCTATATTTCTCATTCTCACCCCTAAAAAAAGGGATGAAGAAACATATCATAAAATTATCTAGATTCATGCAGCTACATATCCTAAAAGAGAATTATTTACTGGAATTTGGGCTTATAAATTGCAAAGTCATGAGGGCAACCTTGAAAATATTTTAAAAGTATATTGATTTTTGATATCAATGAATCCTTATATACAATCAGCTGTTTGACATTACCCCTATGGACTAACAATTTATCAGCCCCTCCATCTATAACAGTAAATTATTCAGTGGAATGTAGTAAGGACTTACATTTCTAGTCACCAGATAGATTATTCAATATGTCAAAATCAATAGGACTTATTCAATATCTACTATCAGAATATGTGTCTACTCATAGATAGAATATGTCACCCCCTTCTCTTACTTTTCAATTGAAATCAACCCCAATATTCCCTGTCTATACCCATAATAATTTTTTTATCTATATTTACATAGACTTGTCAAAATACACCATATTGTCACTGCCAGAAAAATTCAGGCACCTTACCAAAATATTTTCTGACTTCAAACGATGAAAAGGTATATACCAAGAATTAGATACATTTAATTTTTCTCAAAGCCTATAAAAATATTTTGTTTAAACATATATCCTTTAAGAAATGAAATTCATTCATGGTGTGCTTGGTAATTTTATAGTCTAATAGAAATGCTGATTAACTGCTTTGATTTTTACCTATTCACGTAATCAACTTAGTTAAATAGGCACAAAAACATTCAAGGCAGCTAGTCAAATCTTTTTTCTCAAAAGATATGTGATTTTTAAGTAAGCACGATTCAAAACCATTTTATGAAAGCATGATTTTCTGTGCAGAACTCAGTCGAGTATTTGACCCTGAGGTCTGACTTACGTGGTCTCATGGGGGGTAGATCTGGTAAAGTCGCTACCCAGCTTTCTGTGTCCTCCTCCAACGTATCATCTCGCTCGGGCTCGCTGCGAGTTCTACTCAGAAACTTGAGTGTCGACTTTTTACTTGGTTTCCATGAACCAGTACGGCGTAAATCCTCAGTTTTTGTTTTTCTATGTAAAACACTTTTGGCAAACTTCTGAATTTCCATGACGTAACTTGCTCATGGACAAAGCAACACAGTAATACAAACTTGCAATTTCATATTGACATTAAAATGTTCAAAAACACAACATTGACATTTTCAGTAATATCAACGATTTCCATTTCTCACACGATCTTTGAGAATTTCAATATCCAGCAAACCAGTACAAACACTAATCACAACTAATTTTTTGTTAAATGATTTTGAGTGGCAACATTTCATTGATCTCTCCATGCTTAATCAGTTGTAAATTCCTGACATCAGCTATATTCTCCAGATACACATCTTTTAAAAGGAAAACTTCTACACATCCCAAACTTTCAGGTGTTTTTGACATCTATCTCAGTAAATGGCTGTCTTTCCTTTTATTTACAAATGGGGGGTTATAAGAAATAAATAACCGCTCACATGAATACGGTAAAAAGTTCCTTTAAACTTCTGAATAAGAGAGGCAACTTTAAATTCCTAATCTGTTGGGTAAACATCGATCCACTAAAGTCTTCGCGACAATATACAGGATTACTTTTCTATGTCACAAAAAATTTGATCGCCTCTTCAGAGTTCGATAAAGACAAACCCATCTTGTGCTGTAGGTAATTTGCGAGCAGATAGCAATGAAATTTAAATTCTCAATATTCCATGCACTATCAATTCCCCCGTCCTTTGAGAAACAGTGTCTTCGTGCAGTAGGAGCACCAAAAGAATTCACCGACAACTGCCAAAACTTGTCCTTCACAGATTAATACACGGCCAAATATATCTATCTATATAAAACCATTCCGGTGAAATAAAGCAATCTACATGCCTTGCACAGCTAATCATCAGTCCTGTACAATGATCTCTCTACCTTTAATGAGAAATCATTAACTTCTCAGGTGAGATCCTACCTGAGGGCCACTAGGACAGACCTACATACATGAGCAGGTTTCAGGTCCACCTCAATCAATGATTATCAATTAGGTTTCCATCTGCAAGGTGAGGATTACTCACAAAAATCTCTCTGTTTCCAATAATATGCCTAAATTATCCTCTAATCAGCCACTCTGTGCTATTTAGAAGACTAAACTCCAATAATCCGTTACTGATTTAAAGTACAATAGCTTTTTCATTATCCTGTTGCACAATCTTGTTACAATCAGAGCAGATTAACAATTAAGAATTAACTTTTAAATCTTCCCAATAAAGTAAACAAAAGCATATTAGAATATGAGTCATTCGTTAAATTTATCAACACTCTTTGTGTTTATAATACAAAATAGAACCTGATGGATGACGGGAAGAATTTCAGCAAATGAAAGGCAAGCTGAAGCCATTTAGCCCCTCATCTTGAGATTGGAGTAAACTTTTCGTCTTTTTGACACTTTTACTAGTGAAGACCAGACTCCCTGTAACAGAATTTGATTACAGAAGATGTTTCCGCCTCGTCTAGCCAATCAAAAAGACACATTCCAATCAGCTTTTTTCCCTAGATAAAACTGCTCCACGATTAACCATAACTCTTTTTTTTCCACCAAAAAAAGTTATTTAATTATTATTCAATTAACACAATATGGTGAAGAACGCTCTGTCACTGAATGAAGTGAATAGAGGACATTACCCAATCCTATAGTCTCGGTTAAAAGTTGTAATGTGTTAGTAACACTTGGTGTCCTACCCACTTTTACAATTTAACCAACAGCTCAATGAAGTGCCATCAACATCATTAGATCACTCGTAAAATCAGATAACACTGAAAATCAATATTCAATCAGTCGCACAACTGCTCATTGCCGAAAAAAAAGAACATCTATTTTTTTATCATGATCAGATAATAAATACTAAGTCACAATGAGGTGTAGGTATTGTATCTGCCGGAATATTTATAAAGCCGCAGAAATGTGCGGTGTTTCAAATTGACTTTTATCACCCTGTAAAGGCAATAAATTGAGGATCTCTAATGATTCAAAGTCCATTGTCTATTTATCTCCTTTTACAAAGAAATTGTCTCCATGTCATGAAAACAAACACTGCTATACAAGAAAATTCAATCTTTTACCAGTATCTCGTATTGAATGGAGACAGCATAAATGTTTCTTATACATATTAATGAGTTTAAAAGTGCTTGTTATAGTCGTAAATAACTTCATAAATGTCGCTGTGAAAATTGGAATGTTTAAATCTCAACTTAAAAATTAAGTTGGAATTTCTGTATTCAAAATATTCTCACACCTGATCGAATTATGAATATAAATTGACACCACCGATTTTAATGTTGATTGAACTTTTCAATCAAAAGTACCTTCTAACTATTGTGAATTTGGGGAACCTTTTAAAAAATAAATTGTCTTCATATTTTTTTCCTTATAAAAATATACAGGTTGTGACTTGAATTCTCAGTTTACCTTTTAACACATCTGAATGGCACAAGGCCAGGCTTTGGCTGTGTTCGCAACAACGGGAGGTTAATTTAATCTTGTCACTGAAGTCAATGGTTAAAATCAAATGAAAGTTGAAAAGGTTATCTCTACAAATCAATTATTACATTAAAAAACACAACAGCACAACATCCCGCAACTTAAATCTCAAAAAATTTCGTAAATGGAATTGAATAATTAACCATTTGGTCAATTATTCTTTTTAATATTACCACCCATCTTCCTTTCTTTTAACTATGGATCTGAGGAGGTCTTGTCTCGTATTCCCAATCAATAGATAAGGGAATCTAAATGATACCTTATCCAACATTTTTATACATTTGATACATTACTTAACTCGACATGATTTTCCTTTTCCATTATTTTCTTCTTGACGTCCCTTTTTAAAAACGTTTTCAACAGCATTAAAAGAGCTCTGTTACTTTGAGACAATAAATGGGATTATAATATCCTTCTAAAGTGGGGCAGGGCAATGTTCTGGGATAAAATAATGTCCCACTGAGCCACTGTTTTATACTGACAATGTAAAGACCAATAAAGAAGACTGACATATCCCGCAAAATGGCCTAAATGACACCAGACTCTAACTGGGTCCAGACAAAATCCTCCAACATTTGATTCCCTGTGATGGAGATAGACCACTGAGCATCTGTACATTGGTGTGATACATTTTATCACTTGGTTGTCTTTATTCAGTCTGTCGTAACATTTTTCTTTTTCAATCATTAAACAGAGTTATCAAATTTTCCTTACACTGATGGCATTTTTTTTAATGAAAAATCAATGAGTCCATAATTTTATGTATTAAAGCCAACTGATTGTAATGTTGCAATAGATTACAGTTGTTTTTTTTTAGAACCAGAAGTCTCTTACAAGACTGAAACTTAGAGAAGAATGAAACATATAAATATAGGTTTCAATTTTTGGTATAATTTATATGGTCTAACTTGTAACATCTGATTTCAGATCTAAATAAACATGTGACGCCAGTATTTCAATTACACTGTATGATTTGTCAGATTTATAGTTCATTAATATTTCTCTCAAAATTTCATATTTAATTTACAATTTAACAATGAAACAGACAATTATATACTACCTTTCCATTTAATAATGAAAGCATACAGTTGCGTATCATTGGGACACATGCAGGGACCTTGGTAGTATAAAGAAAATAATGCCTGTTTTGCATTAATTCAATAGAGAATTAAGATATATTCAAGTTTTTGACAATTTCATCATGTCTCAGTAATCAAAGTATTTATTTCCCAAATATGCTCCATTCAAGCCATTGATATACACACTGAATGTGGTCCACTGAAATATATGTACTTGGTCACTTGTAGTGTGACAGATACACATGTCAAGTTGTCTCTTGTTTTGAATATTTAATTCATTTCATTTGTTCTTGGCACATTTCTCCACATGGCTCAAACTAAAGACCTGAGCCCATCCATTTCAATAGAGCACCTCCGCTTTAAAATTAAAATCCTATCAAATTAGAGTCTTGGGAATCAATATAGCTCTGAGAGCCCCTTACAATGACGGCCCTTTGTCTGGGCATCGATTTTCAACTAGGTCAATATTTGTTACATTAATGGGACAAAAAGACAATGAGTGCATTCTCCTCAAAGGAGGATTGAAAAATCTACCAAATATTGCAGCCATTGATTCAATAGTACTGTACAATGACAAACACAGGGATAATCTTCATTTTACCAATGGATATAATGCAGTCTGAAGACAAAAGCTAGGAGCTCCATGCAGTTTCATCAATAAAAGAATTTCGATAAGGCAAAAGTACAATGTGTTTGTTGTTTTATAATGTCAGAAGAGATGACACTGATATATCAAATTATGGTTCCAAGCCGATGAGCAAGGAAAAATGTCCTTTGATTTTTTGTTTGTTTGTTGCATTCTTCAATCACTTCAGACAAACTGCAGTGCAAATAATAATTGATTAAATTTGATCAAAAAGGACCTTGACCTAAATTTAAAACTAAATGATGATTAATTCTCTCATCTTGAAAATTGAGAAAAATTGTACTAGAAAACTGTATCCTTTCATGACCAAGATGTTTTTCTTAATTTTTTTTTATTTATTCCATCACGCCCTAACGAAGCTGCCTGCTTCGTAAATGTTACCTTGTAGGATCTTATCCAATAGATCATGCTCCATTGAATAACTCACATTTCAATTTCAAAAATACCCTGTGGAAAATATACATTAACAACCAGATAGATTAGCTTTTAAAGGATAAAACTCTGTATAATGTGTAAAAGATGAAAGAGTGTCATAAAAATATAGAATTATGTGAACATGCAATTTTGCTATTTTCATTTAAGAGAGAATTCTAAAAGAAAATCACTGACTATAATTATGTAAAGATTGATAAACAACAACAACAAAAACAACTTTCAAAATGTTTCCTACATTTTTTTTTTAATATACTTTGTGTATATACGCAAGTAAAAACTTGGTGTCAATGAGTGCAACCAAATATTACACAGCAAAAATTAATGTTCTGAACAAAATTTCTGAATAAATTGATCAATTTTGTTTACCAATATGCCTTAATTTTGAGGTACAATGGTAGCATCGTTAATTATTTCAACTACAATAGCAACATAATTCAATGTATGCATATATGGTCCAAAACCCATTTAGTGTCCATTTCAAACAGTGAAATTAACCATTAATATGGCACCCTTGAAATCTCTGATATTGCTCCATATCAATATCATCCTATATTTGTTTTGGTACCAAAATATTCTTGAAATCAAAACACATAACATCAAAATACAACTAATTTCAGTTTGCTAGATCAACTGCATCCTTCAAAATACTAATGCTGATCAAAATACTAACTCTACCTAAAATAACTAAGTGCTAAACTATTCAGAGATTATAATTCCTACAAATAGAATATTTCCCTGCCTTCACTATAATCCTCCCAGTTAACAGCTTATTTGTCAAATGTGATCTAAAGGAATTAATTTGTATTGCCCAAGTATGCATATGATAACTAAAAACAATAACATGTACGAAGCGTTATCAAGTCCCCATTAATTCCTACCGCAGTGCTTTGAATGATAGCAATGGTGATTTCCTTGTAACAAACAACCCAAAATAAAGTCAATACTGACTATAAACAAGACTAAATCCAGAAGTCATTACAATTTTTAGCTTTTTACGCGGTAGTATCTTCCTTCCCTCCTCTACACCCTCTAGATCTAATTTTGTTCCGCTATGGCTTTTGTAAACAAGGTAGAGACGTCATCAGCTTTTTTTGACTCCATTGATTCTTTGGGAATCTATTGCTCCTGTGGACCTATTTAACATTTAGTACCCTCCTACATGTACTTTAGACAGTTAATAAAATAATAAAAAAACTCTCAATTACATCTCTCTCTCTCCTTCTCTCCAATTTCTCTAGCATTATTTACGTAGTCGCTAAATTTAATAATCACCAATCTGAATCTCTCATACCTTAAAGACGTGTATGAAATGAAACATGAATACAAAAGAGTTCTTTTTTCTAAAAGCAATAATGCAACTTCATGTATAGGGGGAAAACTGTTTAAAGAACTAGAATTGGCAAATATTCAGAACTCCATATTATTTGCTCATATGTTTATAAATGTTTAAAGAACCCATACCGAAAAAAGTTATAACTAAGTTATAATTAAAGTATAACTTAGTTATACCTAGGCTCTGAGGTACAAAAAAGTTATAACTAAAATGTAACTTTTTTGGACTTTGTCATTTTCATGTATAACTAAAATATAACTTTTTGGACATAGCCATTTTCATGTGTAACTAAAACATAACTTTTCTGGACTTTGTCATTTTCATGTATAACTAAAATATAACTTTTTGGACTTAGCCATTTTCACGTATAACTAAAACATAACTTTTCTGGACTTTGTCATTTTCATGTATAACTAAAATGTAACTTTTCTGAACTTAGCCATTTTCAAGCATAACCAGTATAAATGTACAAGTTTTTGACACTCTTACTTTTTTTTCTCAAAAATAACATAAGTGTTACATGTGTTAATTAATTTGAATGAATTTTGATCATGTTCAAAATGTTGTGGTTTTTTTTTCCAAACACATACTGCATGCAGCAGAAAACTTTGTCAATTCCTAAGCTAATCAGAGGGAAAATTCAATAGGAATATATATATTATTATTATATAGATAATTTTTTCAAAAAAAAAAGGGACTGCCAGAGCTCTTAGAAAATATTAATTATTATTGTTTACTACCAATGATTGATTTCTCATTCTTAATAAATATGCTGTCCACAGTCATGTCAAGTTCAACAGAAGGGATGTGGAATAAAATCTTTAATACATCTATAAATGAGAATATCTCTCTCTCTCTCTCTCTCTCTCTCTCTCTCTCTCTCTCTCTCTCTCTCTCTCTCTGTGAGGTGTGAGGGTGTTTGTCCTGTGTGTGTAATAAATATTATTCTCTATATTAAATTATATTTGTCATGTAAGATTCAACTAAAGTTGGGGAAAATTCCATCTCTCTCTCTCTCTCTCTCTCTCTCTCTCAGAAAATACGTATTTATTGAGACCCTGATGAGACTGAATATTTGTCTTGTACATCTGAAGTTGGGAATAAATATTCCATCATTCTGGGGAAATATAAATGCCCTGCAAGAGATATAAACAGTAAAATGTAATCTCATGAAGTCATGTGAATTTTGCAGGATTTTTCTTCGTATGCAAAACTGTGTGAATTTCCCTATTGTTTACTGTGAACCAGGTGTTTGTACTAGGTGACCTTTGTGGTCAACAATTCGTAAATTTCAGCTATGTGTATTATGCAATGGTGCAATTCTACACAGGTTGTTTGAAATCTGAAGAAAATCAGTCGTAAAATGGGTGGCTAGAAAGATAAACAACAACATAGAGTATGTGCATGTTCATTTTAAACAGATATTACGATGCTGGAAATAAAGACTGCCAGTTATGTTAACATTTAAGCAGAGGACTAGTACATGTAGATTTTATTGTGTGCATGATTAAATAACCCAGTTATAATAGTTAATTTCTCAAATAAACAAATATTAAATTCAAAATGGCGGCGACGAAAAATATGGCGGCCGTCGATGTCCGTTTTGTTTATAGAATAAATTCAAAATTTTAACACCAACTGGTATTTTAATATTTAAATTAAGTTTTAAATTGCATAATTATGATTATTTGGATTTAAAATAAATTAATTATGAATTATTTATTTAATTTTTTCCTATCACGTGACGTTTTTGAGGTCTATGATTGGTCAACAACAGAGCGCGGATTTTTTCATGGACGATTTGAATGTTGTGATGTTGAAAGTGTTGATAGAAAATAAGGAGAGAAAACCAGTTGGTAAGGCTATATTTATGCTAACATTTTAATGATTTTGGTAAAGAATACTTAGTACCTCTCGAAGTACATTCCAAAAAGAAGAAATATTGGGAATGAACAAAATTCTATGCGTGTGAATCTTGTATTTCTTGTTTGGTTTGATTGGTATATCGAATGACAAAAACTGAAGCAAAGAGATTGAAAGTATTTGAAACACATATTTTTCAGCATTTAGTATAATATTGATAAAATATGTTGTTCTTTGTCACATCTATTACAAAAATTGTTTAATTATAGAATCCCTGAACTGTTATAATAATGTGAAGCCTTTAATATAAACATTGACATGATCATGATGATCATAACATGATCTATAGCTGCAACGTTATACTGTAATGAATTGAGTTATTTAAGATTGATTTTCTTATTTTTTTTTTTATTAAAGCAGCATACTGGTATATGATTTTTCCATGAGCATCTCTGACTTATGTGCAGACCTGGAGTGAAATTCTTCAAAAAATATTATGTGCTTAAGGTAAGTATATATATTTTTTTCATTTCAGAATTCAATAAATCTATCAATCTAAAACTAATTCCTGTAAGTATATAGATCTTTTATTAGTCTTGTTTTCCTTGTTATGGATGAATTAATGAATTTGAATGAATTGATATGAAAGAGTGGTTTCAATTTGATATTCAGATGAGTGCTGGAAATATCTAAATTTTGAACCTTTGCAATTTTTTGCAGAATTGAAGAAAAATGATTTGAAGGTTGAAATTGCAAGCATATTTCACCGAAAACTTTGACGACTACTAGTCACACTGCTTGCAAGCCAAGATGTCTGACCAGCTCGGTCCCTATATGAGGGGTGCAGACCACCAGCCAAGGCCCTCGGCCACCTCGTCTGACTTACAATGCGGCCTGTCCAGGGATGACCAAGTCCATCAACTAGCTCGGCTGACTACCAGTGCGGCCTGTCAAGGGATGACCAAGTTCATCGACTAGTTCGGCTGACTACCAGACTGAGTGCGGCTTGTCAAGTCCTTCCACTATCTTGACCTATTACCAGTGCGGCCTGTCATTGAACGACCAAGTCCAACTAGATTGGTTTACTACCAGCGCAGCTTTTCAAGGGACGGTCAAGTCTGTCAACTAACTTGACCTACTACCAGTACAACCTGTCAAGGGATGGCCAAGTCCGTCAACTTACTTGACCCCCTACCAGTGCGGCCTTTCAAGGGACAGTCAGGTCTGTCAACTAGCTCGGCTTACTACCAGTGTGGCTTGTCAAGGGACGGTTAAGACTGTTGACTAACTTCGCCTACTACCAGTGCGACCTGTCAAGGGATTGCCAACTATCTTGACCAACTACCAGTGCGGACTGTCAAGGGATGGCCAAGTCCTTCAACTAACTTGGCCTACTACAAGTGCAGCATGTCAAGAGATGGCTAAGTCTGTCAACTCACTCAGCCTACTTCCAGTGCAGCCTATCTTCAAATAATAAAGATAAAAACCACAACTGTATACCTGCAAGGATACCTGTGCAAGGACTGGGGTGGTATGCAGCTAAGAACTGTAACGGAAATCACTGTTTAGAACCTTTCTCATTTTTGAAGTATAACTAGATCATGAATAAATAGGGTGTTAATATTTAAAAAGTTATGTCTTTACAAATTAGCAAGAGTAGAATGCAGTATGCTTGGTAATTGTACAAAGACCCTAATTGCTATACTAAAAATGTATTCTATAAAACAACCAGAGAAATTTCAATGTGTTGAAGATGACATGATGAAAAATAAGGTAGACTTGAAAACATGCATGTGTATTTGACAATGAGCCAAGCTATCTTTATCATGTTTACTAAGTAAAATTGTAATTGCCTTTAATTTGTTTTAAATAATCTTTTTTGTATAAATTTCAAAAATCTTTTTTGTATAAATTTCAAAAATCTTTTTTGTATAAATTTTAATGAGTATCTTTTTAAAAGCTTGTAATTAAGTAAATCCACAACGGGTTAACATAAAGTGCATAATTTCACTGGAACTTTTACAAAAGTTTTTATTAATAGGTATAACTTTTTATGGTTATAACTTTTTGTAGTTATAACTTTTTTTAGGTATAACTTTTCTGTAACTTTTTCATAACTTTCTTTGGGTATAACTTTTTTGTAACTTTTTCATAACTTTATAATAGGTATAACTTTTTTTAGTTATAACTTTTTTCGGGTATAACTTTTTTGTAACTTTTTCATAACTTTATACTAGGTATAACTTTTTTTAGTTATAACTTTTCCTGGGTATAACTTTTTTCGGGTATAACTTTTTTGTAACTTTTTCATAACTTTTTTCGGGTATAACTTTTTTGTAACTTTTCCACTGTTTATTTGGGTATAACTAAAGTATAACTTTGTAACTTTTTTATAACTTTTTGTGTAACTTTTAATAAGTATAACTTTTTGTAGTTATAACTTTTTTGTAACTTTGATGTACTTGCTGTATTTATGTTGAATAAAAGATGAAAAGTTATACAAAAGTTATAACTTTTTTGTAACTAAGTTATAACTAAATTATACCTCACTTAAAACATGCGGTTCCAAACTCCGATAACTTAGTTATAACTTTTTTGTAACTTTTTTTAGTTACAAAAGTTATAATTAAGTTATAACTTTTTTCGGTATGGGAAGATTTCTATATGCATTCATCTAATATTATAGCCAAAAATTAAATGCTAAACATTAGGATAGCAAAAGGGAGATAACTCTTATATTTTTAATCTGATTGCCTGACATATAAGAGAAGAATAGGAAGGAGACATACTGTTAGAGTTGCCTCCCTTGTTGTTACCGCCCCTCTTCTGTCTCTGGTATTTAGATGTACTCTTTCTCCTCCTCCCAGCATCCTCACTCCCACAGGATCCAGAGTATTCTGTTACCAAAATAAAATATGCTTGATGATAATAATTATAAGCTCTTTATGATTAAATTAATATGTATATTAATAAAATGCAGACAAATATTAAGTTAAGACTTTTTTTCTAAATAGCACTAGTCTTTTCTAAAAATTTAGAAGTTTGTATTACTGTATACATGGAAATTTTCGCCCCTTTCGCCCTGTCCTCATTTGGGCGAATTTAAAACGGGGCGAACTCAAATAATACCATATAATTTCTTAAACAAAACTATGTCTGGGCGAATTTAAAACGGGGCAAAACTGTTTGCAAGTGTGAAAGGGCGAAAATAACATGGGGCAAAAATAACCCTGTATACAGTATATTGGCATTAAAAAAAAAGTCTATATGGACCAATATATTTAACTCCTTATTAAGTTTTTGGCCTAATATTTTCAATAAAATATCTTGAATTGATTGCTATACTTTATTGGTGTTGAGATTATTTTTCTGAAGCATTAAAATTCTGCAATATTCTCAATGAAATAAAAGGATTGGCAAATAAATACACACAAAACATCTTTGATTTAGTTAAACATAACTCCATATAAAGTGCTCTTAAAGAAGTACCGTGTATTTGAGGAAATTTAAGTGGATCATTATTCTCCTGCCCACTCAAACCAAAATAAACTGTTTTCAAATATTTCTCCACAAATCTTGGTTACTAAATCTGTCAGTGATGCAAAGTTCTCCTGTATATTTCACCAATTCTAAATCATTGAAATCTTTTATCATTCAAGAAAAGAATCTTCATTGCAAAGTTCATGCAGTCAACCTCTCCTAAATGTCAAAGCAATTTTGCTACTGGTATTGAAATACAAATTATATATACAATGTATATTTATTTATAATCAATTTCCAAAGATATATTTTATTCTAGTACATGAATGTGAAAAATATATAAATTATCCGATATTTTCATTTCTGGACTTCCTGTTGCTTTTCTTTTAAAAAAAATTCTTTTATAAAACATGGTGTTTGAAGAAAAAAATATTCATTTGGTCAATTTTGTAGCAATTAATAGACAAAAGAAAACAAAACTGTTTTGCATCAATTTCAAGACCATCTAAGCCATAACACTTTTATTCCCTTTTTTTCCCCCTCAAGACAGTCATTTGTGTATTGATGTATATATTTTACAAATAAAGAACCACCAACTCTCTTTCATTAGCTAAATCTGCTATTCCAGAAAAGCTTAAAATAGCAAATCGTCTATTCTCATTTCTTATTTTGCCATGAAAATAGAAGTCATGTAGTCCCTACCAGGCACAGTTCACTTCTGTCAATTTGCAATCAATACAAAATACTTCGGAAGCTGTCAATTCTCATTCTTTTACAAGGAACTTGTTAGCAATTGACATTTCTTGATCTGTGGGTTTTTTTTTTTCTTTTTAACGGGATTTCAAAATCGTTCAGTGTAATAAAGGCGAACTGTGGAGGGTCTTTTTTTCAAATTAAGGAACAAAAAATGAGCACACTTTTGAACATACCATTGTTGAGTCGGATAAGGACCTCATTTAAGAAAACTATTCGGTAAGTGACAGATTGAGATGAGCTGGTTTTAATTGATGAGGTTAATAATAATTTTTTTTCCTTGCAAAATTTACTGGATAGTTATGATTATGCTATGTGCTATGTTAAATGCACTGTCAGCATTATAATATCTTGTTGGCATATGAGTACATGATGTAGTTACATTAGTTAGCAAGATTTACAACAAATTATCTGTTATTTAGAGAAAAAAATTATAAATAACTGATATAAGGTATGTAAAAAGGAATGTAAAGGATTAGAAAAGAGGGTGAAGCTTTTTCTTGTAAAAAGTTTGAATTTTACAAGACATACATATGTTTTTAAACTAATTTTGAGCCTAGAATTATAACTTCATTTGATTTTGAAAAGATGAAACAATTTTTTGAATGTTTTGTTCTGTTTATCATTCTTTAATTGTGTTATATTCCCTATTGCTTATAGAATGTTGGATGTTTCTTTTGTATTAAAAAGAAAAAAAAAATGGAAGTCAAACTGGGACTTCCAATTCATAGGCTGTGTTCTGTTTATTATGAGCCTAATTTCCTCAGAGTATTTGGTTTCTGCGGGCAATCAGTCTATAAAATAATTTTAACTATTGCTTTCCTCATTTCATGTTCTGAACACATTTCTGTATGGTTGATTTTTTTTATATTAATAATTATACAGTTCCTCTCAAGGGAGCTTACTTCACACCAATTTTCACCCCCAGTGTGACTCTGCATTTATTGATACATTTTTTTAATGAATTTATGCCATCTTGGCTCAGGGAAACATGTTGGAAACTATATATGATGGAAATAAATAAGGAAGTTTTGGTCAGTGGTGTACGTGCTCGAGCTCACTCGGCATTTTGCGTCAGAAGGGAGGTCAGAAAGTGAACTATTGCCAAATCTCACGTAGAACGGGTCATTATTGGAATGGGAATCAGGATCCCCAGCTATATTGTTCACTATTTTAAGCCAGGGTTTCTGATACTGAAAGATGTACACTAATTGCTGCTGTTGATCATAGGTTTTGAATGCACCAGCAAATCTTTTATTAAGAAACGTTTCCCTTTCATGTAAAATATTAAATGTAACGATTGTGAAAGGGTGGGGGAGGGGTGGATTTTATAAATTGTTAAAAATTAATTGGGAATTAAACAGATTGTGAATTTTTGCATGGTTGGTGGAAATAATAGATTTTTTTTTTTATCTTGAAGACCAAAGCAATTTCAAATGCATTTATTTTTCCTGTGGTCATAATATATACAGAAATACATGTAATGCAATTTGTTATTTCCTATCTTTACCAAATTTGCAGGAAATGCAGAGGCTGTTTAGGACAAAGGCTGCTTCAAAAAAAAAAAATAAAAATAGAGATTTAAATTGTCAAACAGTTTGTAAAGAATCTAGAATGCTAAAACAGATTATTATGAAATTTGCCTTCAAATCAGCCTTATTTTTCATTCTCCCCAGAGAGGTCTTTACTTTTAATTGATCTTTACCAAAATTCAATGCAAAAAAGGAAAGAAAAAAATCTAAAAATAATGAATAATACATGTATTTAATTTACTGTAATTTATCTATGAAAAAATTACTTTGAACCTAAATTGAACAAAATACAAGAACCTGTGATAAAAGAATGATTAAAGATTGTTTTCAGGCAATAACACTGCAAAGCATTCATTTTGGGGGCAAAATGATTGTGGAAGAAATGGAATTGGAAACAGACTTGCTTAAATGTCTCACTCTGTCACCAATGTTCACATTTATCAACCTTTCAAGAAGTAATTTGCGCGCCTGTCATTTCTCATTATTTAGTTATTACTACTTTTTTCTCGAAGAAGAGCAGTAGTTCTTAACAAGGACCAGCACAGAATGTAGAGCAGCCCTAATTGCGGGGACTGCAGGCTGCACTCTGTCCTAAAATTAGCCTCATTTCTTCTTCTCGACAAACTCTGGCTGGTCCCACTAGTGGCACTACTAACAGAAGATTCATAAGATTATTTTCTTCTAGATACGTAAGTACAGTGAATCAAAATAAGAAATGTAACCGATTATGCGATCAACAAATGGGGGAAAGTACAATGTACAAACAGGGTAACACGAATCCTATATAAAACAATCGGCATCTTTGTCACAATCGTGACAGATATACAGGAGAAATCTTAACTCATGTACTATGAATTAATGTTTTAAAACAGGTTAGGAATCTGTTTTTGTATAAGCTTCTTCCTAGATGATGAAGAGTAAATACATTTAAGATAAAGTGTATTGCAAGAAACATTACTACTGATGAATTATTACAATATGATCATGAGCCACGTCCTAAACAGGAAACCCTAACCCAGGTGCCATGAGTATCAATGTTGGTTGCTTGTTAGTTCAAATGTTTAAATTCTGTAAACATATTCTTCTATGGTCATGATACCAAGTAGGCAACTTAGTACACAGTTAGATGAGCATTATAGGTTCTATAATCATCATAACAAGTTTAATGCTGAGCTTATTTCATAGCAATCTCCTCATGTTTAACTGAAAACAATCCATTCCATACACTGCATAAAAATTTGATCTCTGCAATACTAACTGTTTACCATTAATTCCCTTATTTATTCTCTTTTGTCCACAAAGAATGTTTTGAATTCACAAAGCAAAACCGATAATGAGCTATTGCACCAGCGAGAAGCATATTCACACCTAACATGCACCAATACTCCATACATTATTAAAAATAATAATTCTTAAGCATTATCCATACTGAATGAAACAGATCAAGGGTTATACTTCCATTTACATAGATTTGTTAATGTGCAACATAAATTATAAACCACATTTAAGAATTAATACAAGATTACAAATCTTCAATGAGTGCTACAAAAGTTTAACTTAAGGTATAATCAATTTGACTTTTTAAATGCCTATGAAATATAAGTAAAGTGTTTAGTGTTAAATATATTAAAGAATCTTTGATCTTGTAAGTTTGTAATGTGAAAAGACAGCTATAATTTTACTCTTCGCAATGTCCAAGGCCACATTGGCATACCAGCCCATACACTTAACACAAGCTTTTCAAGTGTGTTGAATCTTTTTTATTCCTAATTATATCTCCCCTTAAGAGGAGATATATTGGTTTTGGCGTGCGTGTCTGTCTGTTATTCTTTCAGTCTGTCACAAAATAAGGCTAAGTCTCTAACCCTTGAATGGAATGGGTTATAATTAAATTATGAAATTGTCCATGACCCTATAGTTTTATCTCAAGGTCACATTTCAAAAGTACATGTTAATGAGTAATGATATGTACAATGGTTAGAATTGTATCATTGGGGTATAACTAAGAAAAGGGTAGACATTTTCTTTCATTGTCAGGAAAAATCTGGTTTACTTTGAATGGAAATTTTAAAGTGTGCATTTCAATGAGCAAAAAAAGCTTTTCCATTGTTTTGAAAGCAGAGGGTATCTATGTGCCCAATCCCCCCTGTATCCTCATATTTTGGTTGGAATTGTAGATATGTCCAGGTATATAGGACATTTACAGTCTTCATCACTATGCTGGACTAGACAATACACCCTGTTCCTCGAACCCACCTGCCTTGCCCTTCCACCCTCGATTCTTCCCTTGTGTATTTTTATATGTGAAATAGAGAACAGAGTGGGTAAGATGCCCCTGTGAGTCGATCAGTAAAAATATTTTTAATTGAAATATGCTACTGTTATACCCTCATGTTAAGCAAGTTTATAGCATTGCAAATTCAATATGCCTCACATTTTCTATTTACTTGATATCAGCTGGGGGCCAATAATAACCATATTTTACTGTATAATAAAAAGTAAATTGTAGTTGTTACTTTTTGTTCATTTGAACAGTAGTACAGTAGAACTTAGTTATAGTGAACTCTTGAGGACCTTTGAATTTTATACTGTGCTATATCTGTAATTCATTTTTTTATATGGAAAAAATTTTGCAAATTGGCAGTGGACACATTTTCCTTCAAGTGTTACTATCAATTTTGTTTGGGAAGCAATTATTTTAAGAAAAAACACCTGAATAACTAAGGCTCCATGGTCAACTGAGTTTAGTGTACAAATACATATCCAAAATAATGTCATTTTCATGTATTAAATTTTGAAATTTTTTGAAAACTTGTTACAAAAGATTTAAATTATGTTTAACCTGAACAAAACTAAAAACAGGTTTGCAATATCCATAATTCCATTATATCACAATATCTTTTAGAAACATAAAATTTTGCAAAGGCGAAAGTGGGTGGGTGTGAAAAATTTTCTGTGCAATTTTGATAAATGTATTTGATGGTTAAATTGAAAGCAAGGAAATAAAGCATTAAAATTTTGCAAAGGCTTGTAAGGAATTTTGCTGGGGACCTAGGAAAGCTTCACTTCATCTGTGAATTTGTTATATCTGTGTTCATACCAATTAAGCTTTACTGTATATTAAAGTTTATTACATTCTATATTGCCAAATAGTGTTTTTATCTGTACATCATTATCTCTTGGGGCCAGGAAAACCAGTTATTTTTTGACATTAGCATTGCCATTAGATTGCACATGCAAGAACAATAGTGCATCCTTTCAAAGCATTGATTTTTTTTTTCAAAACAAAAAAAGAATTTATAATATGAAAATATAGTGAAGCATATTGTTCGCAATTGAGATGAACTGTTTGTTCAGAGGAGATAAAATTGATGATGTAGGGATGAGTATGCATTGGCAGACATGTTGAACAGCCATTCTCTTAGCAGTTCCATGTCTTGATTGAGATCAATTTGATAAAGAAGTTAGTACTCTTGAACTTTGACACGAGTCAAGAGTTAGCATCTGTGTCAACTTTTGTACATCGGTTGAATGGAAGTTTTCACCTAGAAATGATTGTGTTCATATTTAGAGAAATATTTAGAAATAAACCACTTCTGTTCTGACTAGAGACAATAAGAACTATAACTTACAACTAGTAAAATTGTGTGTGGACAAAGTGATGACTTATCTGTTATCAACTTTCCTTATTAATGTAGTAATTATTTTGATAAAACCTACATACAGTGTAAACATCTCCCAACTTATTCTATACTCAAGGGTATGTTCTCAGAACAATCAATTTTTAAACCAAGGGCACTGACAAATAAGTTGATCTTACAGGGCTTTCAACAATCCTTCATCTGCCTGATCAACGCATACGACTCACAGCAGGTGTGACTGATCAACAGAGGATGTTTACTCCTTGTAGGCACCTGATTCCTTTGTTTGTAGCTACATGTATTTTTTTTTAGGCCAATCACTGTTTGAGATCTTAGTATGATGAAACTTTTCAAATAAAACATCAGTGAAAAATTATTATAGCAAAAGAAGTATGATGAAACTTTTCAAATAAAACATCAGTGAAAAATTCAACAGCCAGCCCCAAACGCTGATTTTTTTTTCTTTCTCCTATTATATTTGATTTTTGATGATAACCCACTTTTGAACTAGTTAATAAATAATTTCCATGTCAATTTCAAAGACAAAAATTCAAAAGTCAAATACATGCAGTTGAACCTCATTATTTTCAACACTGAATTCTTAAATAACAGGAATATGTTGAAGTGACTTGTTAGTCTCAACCACTTTTTCTTTATTCTTTTAACTCAACTTTGTTCTGCAATAAAGCATTGTATAGCTGTGATGCCAAGATATCATGAACATAACTTTAATTACAATAATCATCATTATGAAATTTAGTCTTTCTTCCCAATTTGGAGGTTATAAAATCCTGACTATTTATTAACAAAAAGAAATTTTCCATCAAAAGCAGGGGTAATTACAGTGATGCATCTGTTTGTCTGTCCTTCTGTCTGTCATGCTTAGGGGAATCAATCTCTAATATGCAACTTCTACTTTACCACTGAATAAAATTCATACTTTCACAGAATTGTTTTTACATTGTGCCATTTTGAACCTCTTATTTTAATCTTTGATCAGACACATATTTGGGATTTCCTATAGAAAAACCTGGGCACTGCCATTCTTTCTGTAACAATGAAGGATTCCACTTCAAATCTTAATTAAATAAAAAAATAAATTTACTGAGACATTCATAGAATATTGTAATGCCATTGCAGATCTTCAAAATTGATCAAACAATTATTTGTGAACTTTACCTTAACAAGGCAAAGCATGGACTTCGCCATTTTACTTAGGGGCAGATGTAAGTATCATTTTGTGAGATTAATACTCACAGTATCTATGGTTTCAATGTTATAATGCACCTTTTTTACTTTCAATAAATGTGATTTCCCTGATTCTGCCCGTTTCATTGAAAATTTTAATATTGGCTTCTAGTTCATTAACTGATCACTTTCTACAATGTCTCTAATTTTTTTGAATCCTTTGTCAAGTAATATGCCTATATGACATATACTCTCATTAAAATTCTCTGCTGGTTTTGCATGAGAAGCTTAACAAATAGCTTGCTGCTGGAAGAAGAGAGATGCTGAACCTTTTTTGTTTGGGTCCAAAACATGGGTCAAACACAGACCATTGTAGCTAAATTAAAAAAAACTGATAAGGTATCTCCTGTTTTACAATCTGTCTCTGTTTTTCTCCTCTATTTTCCACATTTCATCATTCCTATATAAAACAAGCAATAAAACATTGAGGCTGTTACCTTTCAAAGGTAGCACTTAAGTTTGCTCACTTTGGAAATGGTATGTACATGTGCGATTTCCAATAGAATAAAGGCAGACATTAATGTGGCTATAATTGGAAAATTTTATTGCAGGATTTTTTCATTACTACTTTACTTTATAGCTATTGCCAAAGACATTAAATGATGTTAATCAAAGTTGTACCTTTGGAATCCTAGTTGTAATAACAGGTTTGATTCTTGCCTCCAGTTAAACCAAACTGCAAATTTTGTTTGTTTGCTTGCTTTTGATTGTTTGTTTTGTTTTGTTTTGTTTTGTTTTGTTTGTTTGTTTGTTTTTTTGCTTTGACTTTTTTTTTGTAATTTGTTTGCTTGTTTTTAGTTTATGTTAATTTTTTTTCAGTGGTGTTTGAATGAAAACTCTGATTGTGATAAAAATATTTTACATCTGAACACTGACAATAGAATTTTCATCATCCTATTAGAAAGAACATTTTTGCTCGCTCAAATAAAATACAAATTTTGAATGAAATCAAGAAGTAAAATTTTGAAAACCTGTAAATATTTTTGAATGATACTCACACTTTTTGTGGCTGTGGACAAACTTGTTGCTTCTTATTTTGAATGTTCATTAACATGGTAGTTACTGCAAGCTCTGCTCGTTTCCATGCTTTCCATTTTCTGTACAACTTTTGCCATAACAAACTCATGTTGAAAGCTTTTAAATCAGCCAGTTTTCACCTTTATAAAGTGTGCTTTGAAAATACAGTATAATATCAAAAGTTAAATGTTTTCTGGGAAAAAATCTAATATTTCACTTCAATACTCTCCATAGAACTGATTTCAAATCTCAAAGGCTACCACAAAAAAGAAAACCTTCCGTCACAATATCAAACCCAGTCAAACAATAACTCAAAATTAAACACACCTTAATGGAAGCATCAGAAACTGATTACGGAGGCCTATCTTAAGCCCTCCTCTACTTCAAACTGCAATATCCAATAACTCCTGTACAATCTGATCTCAGCATTTGATCGGCTTCAATGAATCCATCAGAGTGCCTCTCCAGCTATTGACGGAGCTTCACCACTTTGACGAACAGCTTCTGTATCTATAGACACAGCAAGCTACTCCTTAACAACACAGACAATCGTATTATGACAGATTCCACATGACCCTCCCCATCATAAATCTGTCTTATTAAGGAACTTCATTTTAAAACTTTGACCAAAACGTAGCCGATATTTATTATAAATATGAGAGCATTCCCCTCATCTATACTTTACTTAATATCCAACTGATAAAAATACAAATTGTAGCTATTTGTGTAGGAATCGTAAAACTTAAAGATCATATCCTATATAAGGATATTAATCAAGATGTTGCTGCAACAACACAGAAAGATTGCGCATATTTTTAGATGAATGAAAATTACACCATCATGATATCCCCCTTCCCCACTTTGTGTGATCAAATTTATTCTTAATTTTAGCAATCAATCACCAAGTAATGAATTTGGCAACTATGTTGAAACAAATAACACTATAAAGATTGTTATTCTTCATCATTACTCAGGGATTTGCACTTTTATCTGCATCAATTGTGATAAGTCTAAAATCATAGTGACTGGGATGAAAATAAATTGCTCTTCCCTCTCGATGAAATGTTGATCATTATCAAGGATTCTACTTGGGGTATAATTATGGTTTTTAATTGGAATGAAAAAGGCAAAATGTTTACAAACAAAGCCATACATTGAATTAATTTTAACAACTTTTTATCTAATTTTTTTTATTCCATTATGTTACAATGAATGTTGGAGTGTTCTCACTTTTGATGTTCAAAATACAGAAAGTCCATGGCAGTTATATTGCATTGGAAAGAATAGCCAGTAGCTAGATAAATTGAGTGTATTAATATTTCCTATTATAAAATCATACTTTTAAAAAAAAAATTAATTTCTGTCAATTGCCTTTTAATGAAGGCTGTGAACAATATTTCTCAATTTTATACCAATTTGATCATCAAATACAGACTTTCAAAACACATTGGAAAATACTGTAAACGTATTACATTTAGCGGTGTATTCTATTTAGCGATTTTTGGCGGAAAGCAGAGTCCGCTAATTTAAGTCGCCAAATATCGTACATGCCAAATGTAATACATTTACAGTATATATAAGTTATGAATTGAAGACTTGTTGAATTATGAACCTGAGCATTTTTCCAAATGCTGAAGCATCAAAATCATGTACATCAACACTGACATTAAAATTGTAGGATGAAGACAGGAGACTGCCTGCATGGTAAACCTTAACTCTGGTGCAGAAACCATGATGGCTGCATTTCTAAGATTTTGAAAACTAGTTGACTATCATTTACAATTTTAAAAATTTCTTTTCTGAAAAATGTTTAAACATCAAGTCATTTAAAGTCAAAATGAACTACTGGTTGTGGCTCTAATATTTGGTATGGAAAAAAAATTGCAATGTCCTGCATCCAGAAACATGTTTATTGGGAGTCCATATAAGCATTACTTGCGTCATCAAGTTATATTTGAGTAATAATAGCCTTTAAGTCCACAACAGCAACTGATATGAAAATTACCATGTTCAAAATATAATACATGTATCTGTCATGATTGTTAGATCTTATTAAATTCCGTCAAGCATCCTGCTCAAAATTCTCCTTTACATCTCCCAATGTTGAGAATTAGGGAGGAAGCAGCGAAATACGGCTGATGGTAAAAAGATATTAAAAATTAGATTTTCAGAAATGTTCCACACTGTTTGGAATATTATAACTACATAATAAAGTCTCTAACAATATGATTTAAACTATTTTTGGTATTGAAAATGAAACATGTTCATATAAAGCAATATTGATTTTCAGTAAAGTGCGACTTTGGTAAAGATTCTGGCACCAGAAACACATTGAACTTTCACAAGTTAATGACACCATTATAAACTTAACTACATGTACTATTCTAAGACAATTTGCATCACAGATGGTTTATTAAACAAATAAAAAATTAGTATTGTTATATCTACTTTTCTCCTACAGTGCTAAACATAGCAAATTCAATGACTGAATACATTCAACAAAATGTAGTTTATGTCCCTGGGAAAACCATTTCTTGAAATCATTACCATCGCAATGAGGAATATTTTTGCCCACGAAGGTTTTCACTATAGGAGTTCCAGAAGTAGTAAGTGTCAGACTGAAGGATGAAGGGACTAGCTATATTGAATTACACAGTAATTATCAATACCCTGGCTACTTTGTTTATAAAATACACAGGCAAAACTTGCAAATCTGTCTGACACCGCTTTTTTATTTAAACAGCTGAAGTACACCTTAGTAAAAACTCCATTTTGCTTATATTACAGATCAAAACTTACTAACCATTTAATAGCGTTTAATAACTAATTAACTAGTTAATTGACTTTAACATAATTAAACTAATTCATTAACAAGAGGCCCAGGGGCCACAGCGCTCACCTGAGCACATTGGGCTTGAATTTATTCCCCCCCCCCCCTTTCCAGGCGTTCATCATTTGAACAAACTAGAATCTACACTACCTGAGGATGATTCCATATAAATACCCCGGGTATCACTAATCATAGCTTTGAAGTACTTGAAAAGAAGATTTTAAAAGGTTTCCCTATATATCCCTATGTAAAACTTGGGTCCGCCATTTTAGCCCCACCCTATCCCCAGGGCCGGGGGTCATGATTTGAAAAAAAACTTGAGTCTACACTACCTGAGGATGGCTTCCCTATCAGTTTCATCTTTCCTGGCCAAATGGTAATTGAGAAGGATTTTTAAAGATTTTTTCCTATATATTCCTATGTAAAACTTGGGTTGGCCATTTTGGCCCCATCCTTGCCCCGGGGGTCATGATTTGAACAAACTTTAATCTACACTACCTAAGGATGATTCCCAAGAGTTTCATCTTTCCTGGCCCAGTGGTTCTGGAGAAGAAGATTTTTAAAGATTTTTCCTATATATTCCTATGTAAAACTT
>PRKT01000135.1:981611-1022006 GCA_003671525.1 Saccostrea glomerata | reverse complement strand
GAGAAGAAGATTTTTGAAGATTTTTCCTATATATTCCTATGTAAAACTTGGGTCGGCCATTTTGGCCCCACCCTTGCCCCGGGGGTCATGATTTGAACAAACTTGAATCTAAACTACCTGAGGATGCTTCCACATGAGTTTCATCTTTCCTGGCCCAGTGGTTCTGGAGAAGAAGATTTTTTAAAAATGCCATTAATTTTTAACAAATTCATGATTATCTCCCCTTGGAAAAGGGTGTGGCCCTTCATTTGAACAAACTTGAATCCCCTTTACCCAAGGATACTTTGTGCCAAGTTTGGTTGAAATTGGCCCAGTGGTTCTTGAGAAGAAGATGAAAATGTGAAAAGTTTACGACAACGACGACGACAACGACAACAGACAACGGACAAATTTTGATCAGAAAAGCTCATTTGAGCCTTCGGCTCAGGTGAGCTAAAAAGACCAAAGAAACTCTGTCAGTCTCCACAACCCCTGTAAAACACTCTACGAAGCAATATTTTGGAGAAGAAAAAAAAATTGCAGCATATACAGCCAAACTTGTCTTAGTGATCACCTTTATCCAGCATTCACCTCCCCTGTGCAGTCATTTTATTTCCTCCCAATTAAAAAGTCTATATATAATGGTACGTTAACTAAAAATAAAAGACACCACAAGGTCTGCCACATCTGTAGACTATGTATCATACACACTTCAGCTTTTCTGTCACCTAGCCCCTTATTTATGTACAAGTAGAAAAATTCATCTATCACATGCATATGGTGTTTGACTTCACTTTTCAATACTCAAGAGCATGCAATGAGTATAATGATCAATTTAACCAGAACAGGCTACTGACAGAAAAGTTACTGTTACACAGTGTACACAGGTTTTCAACTCTATTTTAAGTCAGCATTTTGTAAATTCTATGGTCACTAAAACCTAAAATGGGTCATATTTCTCCCGACATGTTTCATATCCATTGATAGGGTTTGTTTTTATTTAAGGAATTTACACTAGTTTGTGTAGTATGCCAGGGCATCAACGATAGTGGGAAACATGGGATAATTTGCATAACGGGCGAAGCCCGTTATGCATGAATTATCCCATGTTTCCCACTATCGTTGATGTCCCTGGCATACTATACTTACTAGACAGTGATTCCTTATATTTCCATTTCATTGTAAAATAAAACTGTAGATTAAGACTTTAAAAATGTAGACAAATCGATTTAAATTACACGAGGACTCCCATGCCAATTTCAATAGTCCTCGCCCACTGACGTCAAACACAAAGGCAGCTGCACAAGATTTACATGCATATTTGGCCTCCTTAGCGTCAGACACAAAGACAAATCCGCACGAGATCTGCATGCATATTAGGCCTCCTTAGCTCCTGACCTATCAACCTGCCTAATTTACATTCCGGCAGAATTATCAAGAAATAAACTCCCTTTACTTTCAAAGAGTTATCACCGAGAAAAAAAATTAGAAATGGAAATATACTAAATTTGACTACAAAAACTTCTATTTACCTGATCAATACATAGGACTCATGACAGGTGTGACTGATTAACAGGGTATGCTTACTCCTCCTAGGCTCCTGATCCAAATCAGGGTTTTATGCCCCCTTTACAGATTTGTATTGTTTGTAATTTTATTAAATTGATCATTTTCAATGTTTGTTTAATACCTTCAGCCTTTTTATATTTTGTTAAGCAAGTCCGCATATTGTACAAAACACTCCGCATTTTATTTTGTATATAGCAACGTAATCCGCATTTTTTGTGTATATAGCAACGTCATCCGCATTTTTTACTTCAGTAGATAAATGTACATGCTTGCTTGTTCTGATGACGACCGTCACAGGTCGAAACCGGTCAACAAAATAAATTTACTGCTGCATTCTCACGAAGTGTTGGTGATCTGTTTTATATTTTTAAGTTTAGAACTTTAGTTACAGACCCTATTGAATACCTTTCGGTATCCACACGTGAGAATCTTCCGCAATTTTAACCTTAAGGTGTTGGTCTCCAGCTTTTCTTTGTTTTTTATATTTGAAGTCAAACTCTGAATCTCACTAGGCTATCAGAGCTTTAGCAGGATTTTAAATTGTGGATTTAAAAAAACTTCTTGACACTTTCTTTACCACACTCTCTCTCTATATATATATATTAAACACTAAATCTATATAATTATATATTAAGAATTCTTTTTCGTAAAATGTCGTTTTCCACTATAATCCTTCAATTATTAAAAAGTGGATTTTAAGCTAATCAATATACTCCTAGTGCTTCCTTTCCCTAAAAGCGATGGGTTTCAAGGCCTTGGCTTCATTTCTTGTAAGCAATATAAAGCTCTACTTTTACAATAACCTTACATATTTCTCAATTATTGGTTGACAGTTTTGCATACCCAACTCCAGTGTTATTGTGTTAACACCTGACAGGCAGTTTTTCACAGCAAGGAAACTTTCATTCTTTGTAGAAATCCCAATGAATGCTTTTATTGGTATGGATTACACATTTGGCTTAATAATGTTGTGAATCTCTTTTTGCCCTATCAATATTGTAAATACATTTTAATTTCGATATATCTTGAACACAGATATCTATGAAAAATGAAAGTCAGATCAACCATTCAAAGCATTCCAACAAGTGTCAATCCCTTAATGTATTATCCAAGCAAGTTTGGTCCAGGTAGGGCTTCTAGTTACTCCAGAAAGAAACCTACTCTAAAAAATTGAATTTGGTAGCTTAATATCTGGAAATTGTAGGTAAGATCCAGCATCTGAAGCATAAGCTCATCTTAACTTCCCCGAAGAGAGATAAAGACAGCTCTCTTTTTATTTTTTTTACTACTTTCCATTGGAATTGGCCAAGTTATTTATAACTATCTCTTAAAGAATTAATGCCAAGAAAAAATTCCCATATCACATGCACAAAGCATTTTATATCACCTAAGATGATTTCAGCTTTACAAAAATTCTGGTTTCACAAATGTCTATAAAGAGAAAGAACCATAAGTTAAGATACCCATACATGTACCAAGTACTAAATGTCTCTTTTCAAAAAAGTTTCAAAAGTGTTGAAAAATTGTCATAATATAAAAAATTTCCAAAACAAGTTCAGAAGACCTTAATGATATATCATAAGCATTAAGGGTTTATCTTTATAAACCATGGACAGAAGTCTAAAGGAAACACTTTTTTAATCATTAAGATAGTCACAGAGAAAATTAATATTAAAAGCACGGTACCTCGATAAATTCATAGCATTAACCTACTATATACCAAAGAAAATTAACAAGCACTCGCTGACAATTTAATCATATATGGGTACTACATGTCCTTTCCTTTGTTTTTATAATAAATACAATTGTCCTGCAAATGACAATGACCCCTTAAAGTTGATTATTTTTTCTTTGCTTTTTTTTTTGTTTGAAAGGCGGGGATTGATTGTATGTTGGTTTGCTTCCAATATTAGATAATTTTCACATCAATTGACATCAAGAGACATCATCATATACTAGTGGAGGCCTTCAAATTAAGTCTCTTTACTCCTTTACTCTGCACACAGGAAAATTGAGGGTTCATTAGTGTGTCAATGTGTGGTGTGACAATTTTAAGGCCTCTATTTTTTAGGTTTTATCTAAAAGATCTACAATTTTCAATTCAAAAGGCAGAGTGCTAAAGGAAGGAACAGATCCTTTTTATTTGGTCAATCACAGCCAAGGTTGGATCCCATGACCTTCTGATCATGGGGCAAGGGATCTACAAACTGAGCTATAATGACAGTTGGGAGGGTCCTAATTTTACAACCGTTATGTCCTGAGTATTGGCCGCACTTTTTTTCGTCAGAAAATTGTTCAAAAGTAGGGGTGCGCTCAATACATAGAAACACTAAATTCAACCCCCTTTTTTTGCAGGTCAATTTCTCGGTCCCGAGGACCATTTTTCTGATCCATTTCAATTGATTACTCTTTGTAACCAATTACCTCAAAGTTACTCTAATTTCAGAGAGTTATGGACATAAGTCCTACCTTTTGTAGAAATATACGTCTGTCTAAACTGTTGAAATCAAGATATTCGTTTCATTAAATAAAATTCTGATGAAAACAATCTTTGTTTATGTTTTATCTCCATTGCGTATTCCGCCATTTTGAACTACCGTCGCTTATATCATCAACGAACTGCTTTAATTAATACCTATAAATGAGTCAACACTGTAATCTTTGTGATATATTCTGACTTATTTTTAATTCTATAACTTATTTTTATTTTTTTCAAATTTCAGATATGCAATTATTGGTGCAAATCGGTAGGGATTCTTTTGTCGCATCTTTGCTATATTGAACTTCGGTCAATGTTGTCATGTAGGACATGACCCTTGTTTATATAACAATACCCATGTTATTAAAACACTATATTATACACTATATGATCTTGCTTTTAAAATAAAATATTAGTGTAACTTATGCCTATTAGTTGGTTGGGAAAATATATCTGTAAAATTTTAAAATTACATCAGGCAAAACTTAATTTACACAAAATGCAAGCTAGTGTTTTATTTAATTAAAGGGTACAGGATCTAAATTACGTCATGTTTTGATGTAAATGTTATGGAGATCAAGTCAATATCCTAAAAGAAAAACTAATGCTTCCCAAAAGTTCCAGTTTGTCCAGAATTCTTAGATAACTTCTGATTTCTATCTGCGCATTACTTTATTTTCTTATTTAAGGAACTTTCTGTCATGCAATTGTCCATCTCCTGCAAACCTATATATTAGCAGATGCTACCCCTAAGGATTTGAATTCAAAGCAGTAACACCATGAGAATCACTAGAACTCTACATACATTTTAAAGCACTTTGGTGAGTCTGTCCATTAAACCAAAATGTATTTATACTGGTATTCAAATACCAGAACTCAGGAGATTTCAGAGTCATTTTAAACCCATTACTTGCAGGATACAATTCAGTTTTGTCCTTTAATTGTCTGATACCATCAGAAAATGTAGCTTTGCAGAAAATCAAAAATAGACCTACAACATGGGACATTAACACATTTCTCAGTCTAGTTCATTTGTTACAATTTATAATTATACATATAATGCACACAGATTGTGAGCTCAAATTAAGTGTAGCTCAAAGGGTTTGTTCATTTCAATAAAAGCATCAGTTACAGTAAAAAAAATAAATGGAATATAAAAACATTACAGAACATAGCTGATCTCTTTGTTTTTCAGTGTCATATTATACATGTTATAATTTAAAGGTGTTTACAACTTAAAAGTTCAAACTTGTGGTCAATTTTTGCCATTATATGATTCATTGAGGAATTGATGTATATCCGAAGATAAATTAAGTATGATTGTTGATTGCTGTAGCTGCAGATCCGTATTGCATGGTTTTATATATTGTCTTTGACCATAACGCTTCAGATCCCGTAATGCAAAAAAGGTGCAATTTACAGCGCAATATTTTTTTGCGTACTTTTGGGGAGAATTTCTCCACTTTCTAGCATTGGCCAATCAACTACCTTTCACTCCCCAATTCTAGACATATTCTGTAGCCAATATATTTTATTCACATCCAAACCAAATAGTTGTCTCCACAGGCAATAAACTCGCTTAAAGTGAATTTTCAGCAATCTAACAAATAATTTTAATCAAGCAAGTTTATCACTTGTAGTGACAACTATAAAGGGTTAAGAAATGGATAAAATATACAGATTAGTTAAATAATGTGCCTAGATTTAGGGAGTGAAAGGAAGTTGATTGACAAATGCTAGAAAGTGGAGAAATTCTCCTCAAAAGTGTGCAAAAGATATTGCGCTGTAAATTGCACCTTTTTTGCATTACAGGATCTGTAGCGTTATGGTCAGACAAATATATAAAACCATGATGCTACAGATCTGCAGCTATGATTGCTGCAGAAAACAGTTTGGTAAAGTCAAATAACATTCAGAAACAGCTATGCCACACACATAAGTAATCTCTCCATCAAAGAGCTCGCTCAGACTTCAACAATGCAGTTTAGTGCACAAAAAATTTTGCAACAAGTTCGTGGTGAACATTCAGGCAGAAATAAGTAGGGGTAAAATTGACTGCAAAAATGCTCAGATTAAACAAATTAAGAAAAAACATTACAGCTATTTTGGTAAACAATATCATACAAGACAAGATGAACCGGCATCACCCCTCCCAGCTGACTTCTGGCGAGCTTTCCACCTTCCTTGGGGACATAAATTTTAATCAGAGCTGTCATTTACGATTGGGATGTGAAGCGCTTAAATGCAACTTGCATGTTTTGCTGGATTTGCTCCGACAGAGTGCAGGCCCCTTGACAAAGACCATGAGCCCCTCCACCGAATCTGAGCTTGGAACCACCAGTCAGCTGAGAGGGGTGCTGTCTTTTATAACGAGTCTAAAATAAACACCGACTACAGAACACGGGAAGGCAATTACCTCACTGCATTGTCACCGCAATGCCAAAAAAATAAACACCCTTGTTACTGCACTTTACATTTCTTTCCAATGTTAAAATTACGACATTCTGTGTTTAAATAATTGAGAAAATTATTTTCGACTGCTTTTGTTTTTCTGGTAGAGCTACCAAAAGTAAAATGATTCATCATATGAGAAGAATATATAAAGAAAGAACAATTATTGCAAATAATCACCATTTCAAGTTTTTTTGTTTTTTTTTTAAATCCTCTTGAAAAAAAACCCATCAATTTCAAGATAAAACAAAAATTTCAGAAATAGGAAATTTGAAATTAAAAGAGAACATTAAAATCGAATTAGGACCTTAAACTTGACTAGCTGTTTAACCAACTTCCACATACATTTTTTTTTTGGCTAGGAGGTTATCAAATTATTCCCTTTACATAAAAGAGCTGACAGACAGACAACTAGACAAACAGAAGGACATCTGTAGGGAATCAGCATCTCAATGCCAGGTCCTATTAAACCATATTCCTTAAAAAGATTGTAGAGATTCAAAAAATAATTTCCTTTTTTTTCTTAGTCAAAAGCAGAAAGGAAGAAACTTGCTTACATTGCGGAGTACTTAATATTGCTTCATATTCACTTCAAACTATCAAATGATTAAAGCACAATATGCCTTTTTACTTTAAAAAAAATAAAAATCAAAATCAAAATTTCATATAAAATTAGAAGTCTCTTTTTTGGATCAATGGTACTGCAAATGACAGCCCTTAAGTAAACTTTACATGAACTCATGCAGGAAGATTCATTCATGTTGGAAAGACTGGCCTTCTGGATACAAGCAGATCCTTGATTGGATCCAATGATTGTTTGGTGTACAATGCTGGCTTCAGGATATTGAGCGATTCTAATTGCATAACGCTCACATAAAAGTAATAGGCTGATATTACAGGTGCTTTTTGGCCGTAAACCACTGCCTTAATTAGGTATAGCACTGATGTTCAAGACCTTAAAAGTGCATGCAGTTCATAATTTGACTACATATTTTTTTTCCCTTCGTTAATGGTGTAAAACTCCCCTCAGCTGTCTTTTCCTAGAGTGGAACTTGTTTCAAGTTAGCTTCACAAATTACATTTGATCACAGTAAATTCAAGGAAAGTGGATGCAAATTGGAAGAAAGTTCTATTCCTGCATCTTAATGGAACAATATCTACACTTTTCTCTCTGTGGTAGTCAGAAGTAATTGTCCTGGTATAGCTTCCTTTTTTCATTGTAAGCCTCATTAAAAACCCCTCCCCGTTCTAAAACAAATACAAAGAAATCTGCCTTTTATGATTGTGTGTTCTCTGGTGTGTTGTTAACCTGCAGCTGCAATCACACACTGAAGCAAATTATACCCACTCCCACTTAGTACATCGATTCTAATGGCAATATATTTGTATTCAAGACTTGGCCAAGGTTCTGAAAGATTCTTTCTCATTCTTCATGATGTTTTTACCTAAGAGGCTCATAGGTAAGGTCTAAACAGTAGCCTAGGTATCTAAGATTCTCAAATTATGACCCACCAGGGTAAAGAACTTTGAACCCAACAAATCTTACAATCTGTTTATCATCACTTTGCATTGAGGTTGTCTTCTAGAAGCTAATAAGACAGATGAAGATTTTAAAGATATAATGCATTTTTAATTATTGGTCAACATTGCTAGGACCAGGGTACACAAGTTTCATACTTTTAGTAAATGGCTTACTGCTCATAGGTATCTGAACACCCTGTGTATGTCCTGCGAAAAATATTTCTTAAAGATTAAAATAGTAGATTTTCAATTATGAACAACATATTCCTATCCTTCAGCCAGATTTATACTTAATCTAAAAGATCAGAATTATTATTTACAATGTGAATGATATCTGCTCTGTAATAAAATGTACACTGTTTTCCTGCTATAAGATTACCCAAGCAAAAAATAATGAGTTTTTAATATACATGACTATTTTTGGCCTAACCTTGAAAATTCATTAAACATTGTTCAAGAAAACTGCACTTACTTTACTCAAGGGACTTAATATATGTACTTTAGATATAAAACTTGTACGAGTTCAAATGGATACAAATGAACTCTGAAATAGAAATCTCAAAAACAATGTTCACTTTTTCCTATTTCGGCAATGCATGTGCAGACTATTTTCTAGATAATACAATCAGCGATCAACGTAGCATGTTTAATAGATGACATCTACTCAAAGAAACATAAATTTTACTTATGGTAAATGCGTGCCAGTCTATAAATGCGTGCCAGTCTACACGTGACACAGAGTATCCAGGTGTAAATAATCACCAGCGCGACTCGTCAGAAAGGTTAAGGAAGACACTCATTTGGAAGGTAATTAGCAATAATGGGATATCATGTTACCATCTCTGAAAATCAATACCCATCTTCTCCACATCAGAAGATATAATGAAGAATAGAAACTATGGAGACAAATAATGATGTCAGTCCTAGCTTTTCAAAAAAAAAAAAGAAGAGAATACTTACAAATTTGTTAATCAGGGATTGTCATTTGTAAATCATAACTATGATTTATCAAAGTGAATGAGAAACGGTTCTCAGAATCAGTTACACCTGTTCAGTCAGGAAGAAAGAGCACAATATGTGACCAGAAATGAAGCTTGCTTCATTTAAGATTTTAATTCTATACATTCACTGTCTCAGAAACCAGTGTCTGTCATGATTTCTGTAGAAGTATCACAGAAAATACAAAGGAAACCAAACCCTTCATTAAATACAAGATTTGGAGTTACTTTGAAAAATAATTCAAAGAAAGCAAAACCATCTAAATTCTGAGGACAGTAATTTTTCATTTTGGTGTTCTCCCAATAATGCAAGATTAGATTTATTCGATTCTACCGAACTAATTTATTTCCACACAAAGTAGAAAATTAAAGGGGATAAAAATCATCTTATCTGCAGATAGAAACATAGACGGACACACTGATTCCAATTTATATACCCCCTAAATTATGGAAGGGGGGGGAGGGGGTATGATAAGTTGTGCAGTAGTTTCAGCTTTCTGACCTTGACAGTGAGTTGTAGCCTTCAGGGTTGACAGACAAGGTCCTCTCCAGTGCAGCAGGTCGAGATGGCTGTAGGTTATAAGAAATAAAGTCCTCAAAGCAGTACAGCTCTGGTTCCGCCTCTTCCCCATCCTCACACCTGAATGTAAAATGTAAAGTTTTAAAGGTTGCAATGATCAGTATCACTTTCTGTAAGTTTGTCTCTATTTGATGCCTCTTAAGCAAAGATTTTTTTCAAGATATTGAGAACTTAATGCATATATCGTAAAATGTAAATTTGACCCTTGAACTCTGATATTGTGATCTCAAAATATTCGGCAATCATATCATTCTTAAGGGGAACCAGCTGGATGACTGTCAAGCTACACTTGAGGCCTGTTCAAAAGAGCGAATGTTAGCGAGTGCTCCCCGCCAAAATGGAGATGTTTTGCACCTTCAATAGAAATATTTGCGAGTGCTGGCTCTGTTAAACAGGCCTCAAGTCTACCACCTGACCAACGGACTAGCAGGTAGCTATATGTATTAGAGATACCATATATATTTGCCTATAAGTTGGTCCGCCTATAAGTCGGATGTTTTTTTTAAGCTTATATTAGACGGTTGAACTTCTAAAATATCAGTCTTTTTATAACTCGCCTATAAGCCGCACCTAGAGTTTTGGGCCAAAGTTTAACTCCCATAAATCTTACTTATAGGCGAGAATATACAGTAGTCTGACAAGACAGGCAGATTTTTAATAACTAACAATTCACAATTCTTTCACAGAAAGAACTGATTCATTATTTGGGCTTGGCTGATAATATAAAGGAGAAACAAAACACTTCATTTGTTATGAGAGATGAATCACAGAAGTAAGAATACTTCTTTATTGGTCTTCTGAAAATTCCATGATTCAGCTCCAACTATAGTCTCTTAAAAACTGCTGACTCTATCTTGTCAGCTAAGCTGCATAAATCATTTTACTCACCCTGAATAATTATGAAACAAGATCTGTCTAAATTTTTGCTATTGTAAATTTCCTATAAAGACTGGCCAATAATGTCAACAAGATAATGCTTGTAGCCAAATACTTTCTTGCTTTCCAAAATATTCATCACTGCTACTGTGATAAATTCATGAACAAAATACATTTCAAGCTAAATTAAGCTTCACTAAATCCTATTATTTTTTAACCAATCAGTTAAGAACAAGTATGAGTTTTGACTTTTCTTACTCAATAATTTTAAGAATTCCAACAATATAATGTGCTTTGAAATGAAAAAACTATCTTCAAATCTTAAGAAAATTAAAGGTATATAATCATAAATCATCCTCAAACCAAATAGTTGAGTTTAGCTCAGAACAAACAGTTCGGTTCATGTGTCCAACAATGTGCATGTGACTTGAGAATCTTGTTTTAAATAAGGTATATTTTGAGCAGTATGTTACCCACACAAATACTTTTTGTGATGTGTCTTTGGGAGATTGGACAATAAGTTGAATTCCCAAAATTAATTACAAAGATTAGTAAAGATCTACACTCTGATGAATTAACTTGAATGAATCAGAGCAAACTTATAAATATCCCTTTCCCTCTTTCTTTATAATTTGGTACTTTCAATTTTTTGGCACGATTCTTTCTGCTGGTCACTTACTGGTTAAGATTCATCCTCATTAACCCATTTTCATAAACGTTATTGTTCGTTGACTTTAAAATTCAATCATTCACTGCATTCCCGGTGCCTGGGATGGTCAAGCACCATATAAGGCCAATGGCCCCAATATTCGTAAAATAATGGAGTTGATAGGAAAGATATTAGGGCCATAATAATAAATTACATCATAGTATTCAGTATGATGCCATGATCAGACTTATGCAAATATCTCTGACAACCAAATTGAGAAAAAAATTTAATATCACAAGGTCTTATTATCATGATAATGACAAGTGGAAATGATTTTACATCTCATATTTCATTTTCTATAGGGCCAACTGTGATGATTCAAAAAGTGCTCACATAATTTTCTAGTTTATAATCTCCTCTTCACCCAAGAATGCTTTGTATTTAGTTTGGTTAAAATTGGCCAAGTGGTTCTTGAGAAGAAGTTGAAAATGTGAAAAGTTTACAGAAGGACAGACAGCTAGACAGACAGATGGCAGACAATGATGATCAGAAAAACTCACTTGAGCATTCAGCTCAGGTGAGCTCATAAGACATAAACCTGCAAATGTTAGAAATCTAAAAGCATTGGATCTGCTACTACAAATATATCTATGACCAAAAATTCATTACGTAGAATGCATGTGCAATGTAAGCTAAAGCATATTTAGAGTAATAAAAATTTGGTAGGAATTTTTTTTTTAATCTAGTATCCCATTCCATGAAAAAATATTGACTTAAAAAATAACCAGTTACCCTTATTAAAATTAGCGGCAGCCACTTCCATTTACTAGTTCCAATCATATGTGAATATGAAAGAATCTTCAAGACCTCCGAAATTATCTCCCATAAATGTGAATTCATCATATAAATTACACTACCTTGCAAACCGTACAGATTTTCCACTAGTTTTCCTTCTGCCTCTGATGAAAAAAAGTTATCTTTCTTGTATCACAGTAATGAAAAGTGTGTCGTATCTTTAACTACTTATTTATTGGAAGTTGAATAAACTATCATATTTACTGAATTTAGCATATCCCTATCACTATAAATGTCCCCTGGGTCTTTTTTCAATTAATGTCTTTTAAAATGTACATTTGATTAAGACGACTGATATGCATTTTAGTACTGTACATTTATTGTAACACAGCATGTTTTATAGCAGCCAGGCCTAATATATTAGCACCCCCTTTTTGTCCCCCACTTGAAAAGTGGGGGATATTAATTTGGGTCTGTCCGTCCGTCCGTCTTTCTGTCTGTCTGTAACGCTTTCGTTTCCACAAGATATCTCGAGAACCCTTTGAACTTTCGCAATGAAATTTTGCATAGCAACCCCCTATGGACTACAGAAGAACCCTATTGATTTTGAGGTCAAAAGGTCAAGGTCATAAATTTGCAAATTCTGTCTTTTATAATGCTTTCGTTTGCACACGATATCTCAAGAACCCTTTGAGCTTTTGGAATGAAATTTTATATAACAACCCCCTGTGGCCTAAGGAAGACCCCTTTTTATTTTGAGGTCAAAAGGTCAAAGTTCAAGGTCATAAATTTATACATTCTGTCTGTATGAAACACTATCATTTCCAGGCGATATTTCAAGAAGATTTTGAGCTTTTCAATGTAACTGTATACCCAAACTCCCTAGGACCTCTCTCACCCCTCTCAAAGAGCCCCGCCCCTTTTGTTTTATTAGTATTTATTGTATTACATGTCGCTATTTTTAGCACAGGGGCATGAGGAGAGTTGTTGCGTATTAAACAGGTTCTCGGTGGACTTTATATTCTTATTTCATCTAAGAGATGTTTGATAAAGGTTAAATTAGATATCATGCATTGTGTAAAATTTTCACAATATCGAACGTGAATATATACATTTATGTGACTTCATCTTTGCAAATAATTTTCACTGACTTAAAGCCGCTCCGTGGTCTAGTGGTATGTCTCTGGCTTCACATGTGAGAGGGCCCGGGATCGCATCCCGGGCGTGCTAAGTTTTGTTTTTTTCCGAAATACTTTTTTTTTTTTTTTACTAAATGATAGTATTCATGTGAAATGAAAAATTTATGAGGTCTGGCTTGTACAAACTCATAAAATCATCATTACAGTGTGATAAATATTCCCTATAAAAAGAATCTTCTATACACATAATAAATAATAATCAATCAAACCTTTATATCCATATTGGCGTATTTTATTTGCTTCAGTATACATGTATACATTTAATAATTCTACAAATTCAGTAAAGGGACCCCCCCCCCGAACTGCGCATGGTTTACTTTTACCCTAAGCGGGGGACACAAATTCTCTGAATTAGCTTGTTATAATTTTTCCAAGTGCCCCATGCATTTAATAGGTTGAATTTGCTCTTTCCTACATAAAAAGCAATTGTGTACTTTTTAGTTATAGACAGTATAATCTGAAATTTTGGCAGTGCAAAATTATCTCATGCAAATTTGAATAGAGATGGAATCAGTGTTCCAGCTAGGATCTGAAAATGGAGGGGTGCAAGAGCAGGGCACTTTTTCGCGAAGTCCATTTGTCGCGAGCTTTTGTTACATAGGCATACTCATTACTTCACCCTTATAATAATGAATTTCTTCAAATATTATTAATTTATTTAATCTCATTTAGAAAACAAACTGACAAACATATTTTAAACTATAGCTAAGTAAAGTAAATTAACTTATAAAAATTAGATCAAATTTCAATAAAAGATCATTATACGAGGGCTGTTCGGAAATTATTGAGACATTTACTGTAACTTTACAAAGAACAGAGATACATTCAGGAAAATTCGTCAACATTTTAAAAAGAAAGAATGAAACAAATATGCAAAATTTCTGATTTATAGAATACATGTAATTAGATAAGTTCCTGTGAAATTATAAACATGCGTATGTCTATTGACCAGGAGCAGCTTCGCTGTGTCATGTTAACGTCAGCCAGAAATGTTTCGTATGTGAAAAGATCGGGAAGCTTTTACTCTTCTTTCTTTCTTTTGTTATCATATGTAATGTTACAAAAATCAAACTTTCTCTTTTCTTAAATGATTCTTTAAAAAATGTGTGCTGTTGCTTCACCAATGTAAAATTTCATTTTGTCAAATATACAGGATGAATTTGCATCATTCAGTGCCGATTAACACAACGGCTGACAATGCGGGTCTACGTTATTGATTCCGTTAGGTCATAATTGATGGTCGTCCGGAGCTATTAATTTTATTTTGGTTGAACTATTTGTCAGAAAAAATAATCACAACCATTCAAAATGTTTTGCAGTTTTGTTGTTATCGTTTTATCAAGTTGGTCAGTCTAGAAAAGAGTTTAAAATACCGCTACACAAAATTTTCAGTCTCTCGCTGCTCCGCCTTGACGTCAAATTCCATTTTTTCGTCGTTATCAGAATTCTTTACTGCGCTTTATTATTTTAATGATCTCCTTATTTCTGATCAGGTATCGAACAAACTTACACATCATGCAGTCAAAATAAGATTGAAAAAATATAAACATAAATTGAATTATTATCGCCTTTATAATGGGCCGACCGGGGGTTTGAAAGTAGTTGTTATATATTTTAAATGTCTGATTCCGTGACTGCTCCGGGTACCCCTACCATTGACACATTTATTGACCATTGAAATTAAGAAATTTGATATTTGTAAAATATTTTTGCTTTTACGATTTCTTAGTGTTTGTCAAACGTATAAGTGAAATTTCCCCGAAAGACGTTCATTAGAAAGGAAAATATACACAATGTCTCAATAATTTCCGAACAGCCCTCGTACTTTTTTCCCATCATTTTCAATTATTTTCTATACTTAATTTTTATTTTCAATAACCATAAATTCACATAAAATAGTTGGTATCTTACATTATTACAGTACATGTAGATATAAATGAATTTTAAATTTAGTCTGTTATTTTGATTAATGTATTTACAATAGATGCAGTATTTATTAAAACAGTGTACATTTGTAGATCATAAATAATGTATTTTTATCATTATCATTAAACTTAAATTCTTATTATGCTTGTTTTATCATATTGTTCGTGGTCAGATTGTGGCTGATAATTAATAAATTAAATAAGATTTTAAACTTCTGCAATTAAATGGAATACATATTTGGCCTCTGTACATAATCCTTTTATTTTTAAAATTCCTTCCAGAGTGTGTCAAAAATAATAACTAAGACTTATTTCAGAAAATAATTGAATATTTTTACTTGTTTCTATGCTATTTAAATTTCAAATTCCTTAATTTTTCAGAAAAAATGTCAACAGTTTATAATTAGAATTGAAGGTCAATGTTAATGCTACTTTCACTTTCGCTATAAGACAGGACTTGTTTAACATTTTACAGATAGCTTGGACAATCTTAAAGTATATTTCAGCTTTTAACCTCCAATCAGACTGTCAAATAATCAAAGTAATTACCCAATCACCTATAATTAACAGTGGGCTGCCCTGTACAGTGTATAGGTACCGTAATTATTACGTAATCGTTTATGGCAGGAGGTGTGAATTGTTGATTGGCCTTAGGTAATCTGCTTTGGAACACACTTAATTATTATTCTACTGAGTTAAAAGGAAATTCAGAATGATACAGAACACTAACAAGGGACACAGGGCGCCAGTTAGGGGCAGAAGGGCGCACTGATTTGAGGGCGGGGCGCGGCGCCCCTTCATTTCCCCCTAGCTGGAACACTGGGAATATGTTTTCTAGCAAATGTATTTTCTCATTTCCTTTGAATGAAGTGCAGATTTATGTTAGGATCTTGAATGCTATTGATATCTAATGTATTAACAAGAGGCTCATAGGCCTTATAGGTCACCTGAGTATTATGTAACAACATTGCAACAATTAAGTTAGGTTCACATTTTAAACCAGGTGCCATGAAATTCACCCTTGCTCATCATAATTTTATATTTAGTTTGTTTGCTTAATACCCAGAAGCAGAGCAGAAGAAAATCAAAGAATTAATACATTTTCAATATCTAATCAGCAGAGTTCCAACCAACAGGAATTCTTCACCCTGAGGCTGCACACTGAAAATTTTTGGAAGAGGCACCCATGCTCATCATAACTATAAAAAGTTTATTACTTAATACAGAGGAGAATTTCCAAAGAATCATTGCATTTTTACTCTGCTATCATTAGAGCCCTACCCTAACACCAAGACCCCTGACCTAAGGGCTTTGAATTTAACAATTTTGGAAAAGACACACTTCCTCACCATAACTATGTATGTAGTTAGTTTGTTTAATACCCAGGAGCAGAGAAGAAGATTCTTAAATAAATATATGCATTATCACTATATATTCAACAGAGCCCACCAGAGCACCAAAATCCCTGACCAAGAGGCCATAAATTTCAAGATTTTGGAATATGTAGGAGCCACAAATTTAAAAATTTCTGTTCCCCATTATCCACAGATGCTACATGCCAAATTTAGCTGACATTGGTTCCATGGTTTTAGAGAAAAATCTGAAAGTGTTCAAATGGTAATGCAAGACAGACAGCCAAAAACAGATAGCCTTAGTTAACTCAGGTGACCTAAAAATACAAGTAATACTGCAAGAAAGCAAAAATAAATTGTTTGTCTGCTTCAGATATTTAGATTATTTTTCCTATATAGTTTTACATGTATTTCATTTAAGTCTCAACAAAGTTTTGCCCAATTTACCCATTAGCCTCTGGCAGTTCGCTGTCTATGTCATAGTTCTCTGGTACTGCATCAAAGGTGTGGCTTGGCAGTGGGGTAGGGGGCATGGCCCGGGTCACGAGGGGGGTGTGACTACTTGCCCTGCTGCAGGCGGCAGACATGTTTCATCCATCGAGTGAGTCTAAGATCTACAAAATTAAACAAGTCACTTCAAGTTTTCCTTCCCAAACCACTGTTTTAGAACAAATATGAACATTATTTTGTATTTTGTTGTTAGATTTCATTCATTCTGAGATAAAGTCTTATTAGCTTTACTTAGTCAAAAAAATACATATATACATCAATCCATTAAAGGTATATTGCATCTGCAAAAATAGTGTTACTTAAATCAAATTGAACCTATATTTAAATGAAAGAAATTTTCTGTAGGTACTCATTTTATATAGCCACCGGGTATCGATATACCATATAAATCTCTTGCTGTAGGTCAAGAAGAACCCTCATATTGAAAAATCTTCCCTTGCTTCCTTCAAAAATATTGAATTTGACATCCTTGTTTGAGTTCTGATCCACTTTATAGATAATTGATAATTTCTTGTCTGAATTGTATAAAGAGTAAATACAAAAGGCTCATTGAAAATCTTTCATTTGTCTTGATTGTGTTGCAACAGTAATTCCAGATGGTGTCAATCTTAGATAAAGAAAAATATATTTACCCAGTATATTGATTCTGTGTAACTAAACACTAAGAAAAAGCTATAGCTCTAGGGTCTTTTTATATGTTTATTCTCAAAATGCAGTAAATTCATATTTTGTCACCTGGTTATCAAATTGGCTTATTACGGGATCAATATGGAAATTTACTGCCGTTAGATCTAATCTAAAGACTGACCCTGAAGGAAGACACAAACACATTACAAGGAATCGTAAAGCTGTTTATCTCCCCCTTATGATCAGTGTCCCACCCAACACTGTCAATATCCTAACAGGTTGTAAATGTGTACCCTGTCTTACTTATGAAAAATTTAATCAAACAATGACATTTCCCGACAGATAAATTTCTAGACAATTTCTTTTATCTTCCACGATTCGGAATCAGAATTATTTTCATATTTGTGTGTCAATTAAGTGTCAGGGTAAAAAGTCTCCTTGATGTTTGCAATTGCAACAATGTATTAAACTATCAAAATGTTTCAAATGCAAAATTAACTGTTCTTGCTTTCGAGCCATATTTGGGATTTATAAGCTTTTATCAAAATATCTGTGCCCTATGAAATCTATACTTTAATGAAACTAAAACCCATTGGGTCTTGTCGAGAACTTAAATTGTACTCTATTCAAGTGACCATCGGATGGTCACTTGAACAGAGTACAATTTAAGTTTCTCTTGACATGACCACCTTAACCCCACATGGAACTCTGATATACAGGAGAACTCTTATCTCATGTACTGTACTATGAATTTTATAATAAACAGGTTAGGAATCTGTTTTTGTACAAGCTTGTTCCTAAATAAGAGTAAATAAATTTGAGATTAAGTGTATTGTGAGTTGTAAAAATGCATTCTATTTTGCTAAATATTCATAACACAGGAGACTCAGGGGTCATAATGGTCACCTGTGTCTGATACACCTCTGCCTCACATAAGACCTTTCCATCATCCTGAATTAGGGGTTTAAGGAGAGGTACCTGAGCTCATCATAACCATGTACTCAGTATACGTCTGCTTAGTACCAAGGAGCTAAGAAACATTACTACTGATGAATTTTTACAATATGATCATGAGCCCTGTCCTAAACAGGAAACCCTAACCCAGGTGCCATGAGTATCAATGTTGGTTGCTTGTTAGTTCAAATGTTTAAATTCTGTAAAAATATTCTTCTATGGTCATGATACCAAGTAGGCAAACTTAGTACACAGTTAGATGAGCATTATAGGTTCTATAATCATCATAACAAGTTTAATGCTGAGCAATATGTCTATTCATCAGAAATAAAAATTTCACTGAGCTTATTTCATAGCAATCTCCTCATGTTTAACTGAAAACAATGCATTCCATACACTACATAAAAATTTGATCTCTGCAATACTAACTGTTTACCATTAATTCCCTTATTTATTCTCTTTTGTCCACAAAGAATGTTTTGAATTCACAAAGCAAAACCGATAATGAGCTATTGCACCAGCGAGAAGCATATTCACACCTAACATGCACCAATACTCCATACATTATTAAAAATAATAATTCTTAAGCATTATCCATACTGAATGAAACAGATCAAGGGTTATACTTCCATTTACATAGATTTGTTAATGTGCAACATAAATTATAAACCACATTTAAGAATTAATACAAGATTACAAATCTTCAATGAGTGCTACAAAAGTTTAACTTAAGGTATAATCAATTTGACTTTTTAAATGCCTATGAAATATCAGTAAAGTGTTTAGTGTTAAATATATTAAAGAATCTTTGATCTTGGAAGTTTGTAATGTGAAAAGACAGCTATAATTTTACTCTTCGCAATGTCCAAGGCCACATTGGCATACCAGCCCATACACTTAACACAAGCTTTTCAAGTGCGTTGAATCTTTTTTATTCCTAATTATATCTCCCCTTAAGAGGAGATATATTGGTTTTGGCGTGCGTGTCTGTCTGTTATTCTTTCTGTCTGTCACAAAATAAGGCTAAGTCTCTAACCCTTGAATGGAATGGGTTATAATTAAATTATGAAATTGTCCATGACCCTATAGTTTTATCTCAAGGTCACATTTCAAAAGTACATGTTAATGAGTAATGATATGTACAATGGTTAGAATTGTATCATTGGGGTATAACTAAGAAAAGGGTAGACATTTTCTTTCATTGTCAGGAAAAATCTGGTTTACTTTGAATGGAAATTTTAAAGTGTGCATTTCAATGAGCAAAAAAAGCTTTTCCATTGTTTTGAAAGCAGAGGGTATCTATGTGCCCAATCCCCCCTGTATCCTCATATTTTGGTTGGAATTGTAGATATGTCCAGGTATATAGGACATTTACAGTCTTCATCACTATGCTGGACTAGACAATACACCCTGTTCCTCGAACCCACCTGCCTTGCCCTTCCACCCCACCCCCCACCCACCCCCAAAAAAAGGTCATGTGAATCTTGAATCCATTCTTTTACCCTGCAAATATTGATACATTTTAAAGGGGAAAAACATTCATTTTCTTTGTATTTCCCATCTTTTTCAAGGTTAAATCTTATAATTTACAAAATAGCAGTGTTAATTTTTTTTTCTATCCCAACAAATTGAAATACAGCATGTCTGTTGCATTTTATATTTTGTTGTTATGACATTAAACTGTATGTTTCACACTATATAAACAACTACTTACAGGTTTTGTTTAAACTCATTGAGTGGAAATAAAGCCAATCAAAACTCAATGCACACAGATAGATAGCTTCTTTGTCAGGCAATTCCAAAAACACACACCTTAACATTCACAGTTGAACCCTAGGAGCTATTTTCCATTCCCAGACAACATCAAATGCAGAAACAATGCCATGAAATTTCTCCTTAATTTTCTTTGTAATTACCCTGGCATTTGATCCTTATTTATTGATCCCAGTGGAAGAATTCTTCTGTAAATAAGTCCTATGTTTGTTTTTATCATGTCGAGTTTTTCCAGGGTTGGACAATCTCCATTTATAAACTGTTACCTTTTATTTACTTATATCAAAGCTATAGAAAAGTTCACTAAACTATGCAACAGAAAACAAGTCATAGAAAAGCGAACTTGTGTAAATATTCTATTATTTGTTCAAATTTTTAATTCTGGTGTGATTTTCAGGTTTAAATTCCTATAAAGTGGTAAATAAGACCCTTTTTAACTGGCCTGCACTTGCCCCATTGCGACTCTATGAATAGTTACAGTTTATTTCAGTGTGTCGGGGTTTTTAGTAGCAGTTTAATTTTTTCCTGCTGTTCAAATAATCTTTGATTCAATATTGATAGAAATTTACTGCCCTCTTCAAATGTTTTGGTGCCATTTTAAAATCCAATATACCATGCTCATAAAATCTGCTTTTAGAATCATATTATTCTTAATAAATAGGTCCCAAATACTTAACACACTATTAATTATATCAATAAAAATTTTTGCAAACCTGGCGGTTGTTTTTAAAATGAAATTCTTTCAATGCTCAAATAAATGAAAAACAACACTGTTATTTAGACACAGGAAACTATATTAATTTTTTGGAGCACAAGAGATCCAGTTAGTTTAAAATCACTTAAATATCAAACAAAGTCCAGGCAATCAAAAAAAAAAAAACCTGTAAGCTAAGAAATACATGGACATTAGATGCAACTCCAGGAAACAACAAAAAAGCTTCTCAAGACTCAATGACTCATTTATAAAAAGGTCCCCAATGCATACATCGGTACAATACTGAATCCTCCAAGTGAACATTATTCAAAAAGTTATCATGTATACATGCATATATATATTCATAGCGAGCGTCGCGAAGCGACGCTCGCGAAGCGAGCTCAATAGACTAACGTGCATGTAAGAACAGAGGAAATTCGGATTGAAATCTGTACATACGTCAGCCAAATTTCTCTGTGCAACATTCCCAGAATTCCTGCACTACCCAATGTCCTTTGCGTGAATATTGCCGAATAAATAAATAAATAATAACGTAAAGCATATATCAGACTTTCAGTTTGTAGAAGTCTTTCAAAGAAACAAGAAATAACTCTGCAATGTTTTTCGACAAAAATTGCACTAGTTCTATAGTTTCAAACAGACGCTCGGCTGTCTCTGTAAGCTCCGACGAGCTTTGTGACGTCGTATGATGTCACGTATGACGTCACAGCTAGTCGAGAAGTCTCGTGCGGCTTGACGTTCGAAGTGGCTGATCTCAAGTGTTTTTGATGGTACAACTGCACTCGCCCCAACGGTCACACCGTAAAACATATTATACATGACATTGGTACCCCCTTCCCCTTTAAATATATTTTTAATACATTCAATTAGCAATCTTCGATGTAAAGTTACAAATAAGAATTTTACATTTTTTTAAACCATATCTTCTTCCAACAGACATAAACAGTGGGCTGATGGGAATAAAAACAAGCACTTTATTGATTAATCATAAATGATAATTACATAGATTTAATTTCCATTATTATCATAAAGAGCAAACATTTAGGCAGAAACAATTTATAAAATGTACATATTGAAACATTTATCCTATTTATTTTGGTTTTAAATTTGAAAATTCATTATTACATAATAAACTTTTAACAAAGCAAGATATCCTTTAAACTGGCTTGACGAAAAAAAAACTTTAATTAATTAAATGGGTATGTTTTGCCTGTTTTATTAATTCTAACTCACAGAGATTGATATTTTTTCTGCCCGTTACACCCAATTCCCCTTTAATACTTCACACATTTGATAGATTAGTAAAATATTAAAAATTGAACTACTTCACTTCAACCTATTATTGATTGAGCTAGGGTACACGTTACAACCTTGTTTTTGTAGCTGTAGATATTTCTTTGTCACCAAAAACTTAAAGATGTGATGTAAGAATACACTTGTTTTTGTCAGATTACTTATCTGATCATAACCTGATGTTAAAGTATTTTATACCTCATGAAATAGCTTAAGACAGCCAACTTAGGTATAAATTTTTGCCATTTTTTAGGGGGGGGGGAGTTATATTTTGCTTGCATATTAAAAAAATTCAATTTGAAGTATCTAAATCAAGTGAAAACATATTTTTACAATATAACAAGTCAGAATGGAAAAGGTTATTTCTTCAACTTGTTGATATATGGAAAGAAAAGAAAATCAGATGGATACAATTTATAATTTCCTTTTAAAATTACCTGTAACATTTTAGCAAAACCACATTATAAGGCACTACCTTACACAATATTCTGTAATAACTTTGAAGAGATAAATTTAAATATGTATGTTACATCTTATTATTTTTCTCCTCAATAAATATCTGTGCTAAATCAGGAAAAAAAAAATTAGAGCTAGAGAGAACATTTTTCTTTGCTTTCTTCAGTTTCTACTTCATTCAACAAGGTCAAATCTTACATAAAGGAGATAAAGGCAAAACAATGCAGTACAATTCACAATTCTTTAATAAAATATTGACCAAGATGTTTCTATATTAAGAAACAGTGTACCTACTTACCCACATTTATAGAAAGATTAAAAGTCCTTGGAAATATGTCCTTAATTAGTAAATTCCAAAGCACATGATTAAATGCAATAAAATATTCCCCCGAATAAGTGAAGATTGATAGGTAGAAGACACATATATCGGAGCATCAAAAAGACCAGAGTTCTGTAATACGGCCAATGTAAAGGCTCCCTTTCAGCTATACCCTATTTAAATGTCCAAATAAACTCAATAAAACTTTATTAATCCCTAGTAAAAACTACTGTGTCTTGCACAAAAGAACAGTTTTTAATATCAAACTTATATTTCGAATCTGTAAATATCTCAACGCCAGTTCTCGGTGACTTGTCAAATGCACATTCAAATACGCAAAGAACAAATTTGAAAGAAATCTTACACGCGATAATGTCGATTGTTATAATAAAGGCTTTTCATTCCCGTTGGAACTTTCATAAGGAATGGGTTAATGATATTTGTCGTGTGGCATACAAACATTTCTTTGTTTTTGTTCAACATAATTGGGATTTCATTTTTCTTCATGGTATGCCCTGACATTGAATTGGTTCCATTGTTTAAAACGAATAAAGGTAAAAGACAAACACCTTGTGCATTCACTATGCATTAGGGGACCTATAGCCAAAGTGTTACAAACCCTTTTAAATGTTTGTACCCATGTCATTTGTGGCCTTCCACCGATGAAAAGAAAATTTTTCCCAATCTAAATAGAACTTACTGCACATTCAGATGTTTAAATGTCTTTAGTACGGGAGTAAATTACCCACTTTTTACCTGTATAGATAATCATTTGTCAAGATCGCAACCTTAGATAAGTCTAGCTATCAAAATCAAAAATAATCTTTTGTACTCCACACAAAACTTTTTTTTTAAATCTTCAAAAAAAGAAAGAGAGCGAATCCACACTTTTACTCTCACAATTTCATAATATTAAAGAGATATGACTAATACACCTCTGTCCCCCACTCCATAAATGTTGTAAGCAGATTATAGGAAAAGCCATTATAAAATACATGACACATGAAAAGTGTACACAAATGATTTCTCTACAACAACAAGGAGCCACCTGAGATGATGTAAGCATTGGTCACATAAAAAGAAAGTGTCAACAGTTTTGAGACAGACATTTCAACTTCACTAAAGGATTACGGAAAATCCTTCCTATTAATGCTATGTCTGTCCAAAGAACATTTAAAAATATCTCAACTCAAGTGCAAACCGTTTGAAGTAAATCTCCTTGGCCTTTTTTGTAACGGACAAGCTGGTCCTGTAGTGACTTGATTTGTCTATATCTATCTGAGAGCAAGAACTCCTGAAAATGTACATACGGTAATTCTAGTCAGGACATCAAATTTTACACAGCATTATCACTTGAGCTATTCCTGCTATTCCATTTTTAAAAAATCTTGTCTGTAATGTCATATTCCTTGTTAGATGCTCTTGAAGCAGGAAGGGAAGATATAACCGATGCTATTTAGTTAGACTAATGGCTTCAAATGCACCACAGAGATGCCATTACCCCACATTTGTTTGAAAAAAATCATACCTGTATTACCATATGAGTTTCAACTAAATGCCACAGCAGGAAATGAAGTACAACAGACAATGGTAAAACCCAAGTAACAGCACTATAAAACTGTGAAACTTTATGACTATATGGGGAAAAAAATCAAAAATTTTATTACACACAGTTTCTAAATAGATCAAATTTTGAGTTCAATTCCCTCACAAGGTCCCTTACAAAATAATAGAAAATTATTCTGCCTATATGTACCAATACCTCTTTATAACAAAGATAAGTATCTCACCATTAGAAAAGTTGCTTGAATGTATGAGATTGACTGTTTAATGCCTTCCACATACCATCTCTAACATTCCAATCAAAGAGATTTCACTTAGTGTTAATCCCGATCTAATTTTTTTACCTCTGTCATTTGAAATGGTGGGCTTTGCAGTAAAAAATGTGCCCTTTGATCGTATTTGAGAGCAACTGAAGTGATCTTGTAATTTTTTTTTAGTAAATAAATTTAAAATATCATACACTTTGACATTTATATACATGTACATTAAACATAAAGGAACGATGGTTTTTCAGTAGTGTTTTTCAGGCAAGCATGGCCATTATCCCCACTGAAAAAAGTATAAATATGAAAAGATTTTAAACGTATTATAAAAGAACTTTATTCGGTAATAACCAATATTTGCCCCCCAAATCAAACTTTGATGGAGATATATGTATTTAAGTTCTCAAACAGGGGAGTATATGCTGACTTCAAGCACTGAATATTTTCATAAGTAACGACGTCTTATGTACATAATGACGTCACAAACATGACGTAAATTTCAGTTTTTTTATGAATTTTGCAGAAAAATGTACATATCTCATCGATATTTTGAGTAAAAGTCACCGAGCGCATGTGTGTTCAGGATCAATATTTTTATATAATGTGTAGAATGATAATATCAATGAAATATGTCAATATTGTTCCTGAACAATCTTGCGCTCTATAAATTTTAAAGCTAAAATTGTTGAAATTTTGTCCATTTTGTCCTCTTTCTGAAAAAGGATATAAAATCGGACTAGTTTGTGACGTCATAAAAACAAAAATTGTGAATACACTGCTTTGAAACTATAATATTTTCTGTTAATTTATATTTCTCATACAATTTATTGAATTCAGCACATTTCAGGAAGTTTTCAAAATTTGACTTTTGTGGGGGCAAATATATGCAATATACCGCATATAGTTCTTTGTAGTAAAATTAAACCAGCATTAAATATGGGTACTTAAGCTTTTTAAAAAAAAAAAATACTGATGATCATATTTATATATACAATTGTATCACAAATAATTAAAGCTCATGAGAATCTAATTGTTTAAAACCTAAGAAACAAAAGGATTGTAGGCATGTGACATGAGGATAATTAATGACAAAAAAAATTTAATTCACTTCAGTCCAACCCTACCCCTTAAGTATCCTCCATTGGCATTATATGTGTCCTTTGTGGCTTTTCTAATACAAGCTCATGAAACTGTAAAATACTAATTCATAACAACATTCAGAGAAAGTGATTCTAGCAAAGAGATTTATGAGATAATTTTGAGAAAATTCACTTTTACTTCTTTGTTAATACATCGTATACCTAAGAACTTGCTTTATCCAACTAACTGACAATCACTAATTGTCCATAAACAGAATGCAGTATTATGTGCATGCAATGAACCCCTTGCTTATTTGCCTGACAAAATCTATTTTTCGAGTGAAGGCTTATTACAAATATTTAAATGTTGATCATATTTCATTAATTACATTCACACAATACAAGATAATCAGCATATAATTTCACATTAAAAGGCAATAAATCCAACTAAATGCTTGCCATTAAATCTGTTTCAGTTTTTTGTAAATTGAGAGTTGATTTGACTGTAGTACATGAAAGACAGAATTTTTTTGTATACTTTTGTATTCTTTATATCTTAATTCTTTACATCATGTACATCTGATTCATAATTAAGATCCATTTACTACCAATAAATACACGTACAATAGATCAAAGATCCTCTGAAAGTTGACTTTTCGCCTACGACCATACACAGTCTATTTCCTAATGACCACATGCACACTTTAAGTATTCTTTATTTTGTTCTATATTCACCAGTGCTGAAAAGAGATATCGTACAAACTGGTACAAATATCAATAAGAACCCTGACACACGTGAAGAGATTACGTGCATTGGAAAACCTACAAACAAACATTTCATAAAGAGATCAGCTTTATAGAGCTTGATCAATATAAAATTGAAAATACCACATAAAATCAGGGGGCTTCGAATATGTCAATAATCCTTCTCGCAAAACAATTTCAAAGTTTCCTATTCAATTTTAAATGACTGTAAAACCATTTAATGTCCTGATAAGGGATTTTGGTTCTTCAAAGACATCACGTCCAATACAATACCATCTACTATTTCTATTGATAAAGAGAAATGGACCATGTGATAATGAAAAAAACCAAAAGCAATTATTTTTCCATCACATCAGACTGAGAAGACAAGGTGACAAACAGCTGTTTCATCTTTGTTGTTTTATTAATAAAACCCACAGCTTCGCTTTTCAATAATTGGTTACCCACAGACATTATAAAGACAATTATCATGCATATATTCATGGGAAGAAAACAATGAAATTGGTGAACTTAAGAATGATTTCTTTTCATGCTATCTGTATATAAAAATAATTATCAAAACAAAAATAGAAATACATGTAAATCAACAAGATCTATAAAATCTGATCCACTTTCCTTCCTCTTTTCCACAATTTTCAAGACAAAATAGCAATTAAATCCTATGGGTTTTTCTAAGGTCATGTAATTTCAAAGTATAAAAATAGAACTTCTTCAGGTTCAGAACCAGGATTCTGCAGGGGAGGGGGCGGGGGGATACTAGATGACAATATAGGTCATCAAGAGTAAAGAACAGTGTCTTTGGGGGGGGGGGCCCTTTGTCCTTGACAAGTAACCTTTTGATTGAATGAATCAAGTCTTTGTCCAACTTTTTTTTAATTAAAAAAAAACACATTTTTGGACTATGTCCTAACCAGGTACTTTTTTTTTTAAAAGTAAATGAACTTTAAAAATTTTTCATTCATTCTACATTCTAACGCCTTGGAAAAGAATGGCATAACTTGAGATGTTTTGAAACTTCCACCATCCACTGTAAACAAGGTATATTGTGTACTGTCATATGGCACAGAACAGAACAAGAAATCTTGAAGTATAAAATTTATAATGCTAGGTATACCTACACCATTATCTAACAAATTCTCTCCTTTTACAACACAAAGTAAGTATAAAAACCTCTCAGTTCTTACATTTCTTGTGAACATTACACTTCAGTTATGACATAGATTTTCTGATTGAAGCCGAACAGAGAAACAGCTATAATATATACGACCCAAACATGGTATAAATCATGCACTAGAAGAAATAATTTATTTATATGGTATATAAACATTGAAAGTGCAACAAAACTAAAGACTCTAGACTTTTCCTTTCTTTGACAACTCACATCTGAAATGCCAAGAGTAAAATGCCGAAGAAAATGCTGCAAAACTGAAGACGAAACTTTTTTCTTGCTTGTCAACTCACATCTAATATGCTGAAAATGCTGCAAAACTGAAGACGAAACTTTTTTCTTGCTTGTCAACTCACATCTAATATGCTGAGTACATAGCCCCAAAATGTGATGAATGAGATATATTTCTGCATACATAACCATGAATAAATGGAAAAATCTATGTTTTATAGAACTTAAAATAATATTATATAAATGTCACAATTTTGCACAGAATTTAATTCCATTGCTTTAAATGCACTGGGAATATTTAGTAGGAACAGCCATATAGAGAAAAGTTTCTTCTTACCTTTTTTTGAACATTGATAACACTGTGTGAAAGTTTTCGTTTTTACACCTGAGATTTTGAATGTTACTGCAATGATTAAGGCCCGAGATATGCAGGATGCAGCTAAACTGATTTTATCTTGTCGATACTAAATCTTTTCCTTCGTCATAAATTTGAGGGCTTTTGTGAAATTAAGTCCAGGTTCGTTGAAAATCCTGTATCTCCTAAACTGTTTCATAGGTGTATAAACATTTGTACAAGTTTACAGATCTTTAACATTACCATTTCCTTCTAAATTCAAAAGCTTATAGATATATGCTGTCTACCACTTTTACTTAAGAATCTTTAAAAAAAAAGTTAATAATAATATTAAAATCATATCAAAATTACTTTACAAAAATTACTTATTCAATTTCTCTTGGTTACAAATTTATTTTAACCCAAACATAGGGCCTTTATGTATTTTTCCCCCTCAGACAAATTCCAGATTTTTTTCTTTTCCTACAACCTACAAATCTCAATAGTTATGCACTTCAAAACCTTCTAATTTCAGATCACCCACTATCCTCTATAACAAAACTCCCTGAAGTCATTAAGTAGAAATATGAAAAGAAAACATAAATTGCAATTCAAAATAAAATGTTTAACCACTTTTGGTTACCAAAGTGTGACACAATGTAAATGATAAACCTGCTGAATCTGTCCATAAGCAATACTGGAAACAAACAAATGCCGTTTATTACTGTACTTCTAGACAGATAACAAAATGTCAAGAACTACCACCATCCCATCCAGGAATAGAAAATTCAATCAATGTAATCTTCTAGCTTTTTCCAGAAATAAACCCCAAGTGTCAGATTCACAATAATACATTTTTTTTTACCTGGACACTGTAATATAAAAAAACACAATACAGTTTAACAGACATTCTAGCAGACATGAAGCATTGTTTTATTGTTTTAAAACAAATGGCTTGTAACATCAGAGCCATCTAAAATCAATATAGGTGGGAGACTGAGTCATTAGACAAGATGCCATGCAATGAAGTGAATATTTGAAAGAATTTAATGCCTCCTAAATAATTCAACAGAATATTCACTATATGGTTCAATTTCAGTGAGCACTATAAAGTTTAGGACATGTATAACTTTTAATGTCCAATATACCCCCCTCCCTGGGGGTTGTGATTTGATCAAAATTAATCTACAGTATGTCAAGAAGCTTTCAAATAAGTTTCATCTTTTCTGGCCCAGTAGTTCCTCCTTCAGAGAAAGACTTTTAAATGACCTCAGCTAATTTTCACTATTTTTTATCATTTTCCCTTGGAAGAGAGTGCAACCCTTTATTTGAATAAATCTAAATCCCCTTCACCCAAGGATACTCTATTCCAAGTTTGGTTGAAATTGGCCCAGGGATTCTAAAGAAGAAGATGGAAATTTGAAGAGTTTAATACAACACTAACAAAATCAACGGCAAGAGCTTGAAAGCCTTAACTATAGCAACCACTGCAGAGCTGTGCTTGTGGAATAGATCAGATGTTGCAGCCATCTACTGCTTTGTCAATAGTAAACCTGGAGGCTACAAATGCTTTAAAAAGCATGTTACTGAACTTGATTCTTTGTTTGCAATGTCTCTTGAAATATGGTTTATTCTCTAGAAAAAGTTCACTGCATGTTAGAGAGCAGTCAGGAAGGCTTACAGTTTAAACATACATTATCTTTCTTGCTAATGTTAAGTGGTCATCAACTACAAAGACATATACTGCTCTCAGGTCTTATGTTCATCCAGAAATATGTCATCCTTTTAAATACATTTTTCATATAATTTCTTGAGCATATATTCAGAAAAGATATAATTGTGATACATGTATTATAATTCACTGTGCCTGTGATAAAATTATTGAAACTGTATGGGTTGAAAAGAATACTGTACAAAAGTGTGTCATCCTGCCTATGCTGACATGATATTGTTAATAATTGCCCCCTCTATGTGACCTACTGACAAGTTTTCAAATCAATATGCCCCTTCCTTGTGAACTAAGGACCAGTTTGAATCCCATGTACTGCCCACACTTGACCTCTCAAGGAGTCTAATAATCATAAGAAAATCAAACATCACAATGTAAGAAAAATCGGTGGAAAAGCTTGTTTTGCTAAAAGAAAACAAATTAGTTGAAAAATCATTGATGAGATAGATTTATTATCTGGACATTACACCCACCCAAAGTGCATTTTTTCAAGGACCCTGTACATATATCCCTATTAATACCCGACTGAAGTTCTTTGTAACTAATAATATACATTATAATCATTTTTTAGATAGAGAAGAACAACATGCAGAATTTTCAAATTGCAAAAAAGTACCTGAATAAAAATCCTTTCCATGTAAATTTACGATATTCCCCCAATACTCTGCTATAATTCACTCAGAAACACGCTTCACTTTGTTCCCTGACAGAGAATACACAATTCAAGGGTCTTGGCTACACACGTTACATGGCCATCTCTCAGACACTAATGTTGATCTACAACCCTAATCCAAGCCTTTCTCCAACACCTCAACTCCATTAAATGCAACAGCCCGAGCAATTGAAGACTCAATTTAGTCAATTACAGTCAATCTCTAGTTTCTAGTATTGGCAGAAAGAATTCTCAGGTACAGACTAGCAGGTGTTAGAATATATAAACGCTGTCACCCACATTAGGAGAGGAAGAGAGAAATCATTCCAGCCCTTTGTACCTGAATCTGCTACAAGGTATTGGTAATTGACATGATACAGTAATACCTGTTGTTAATTAAATCTCACATGAATATTTCATGATGCAAGACTGCAACGGCAAACTGGGACAAGATAATAGATGTCCAAGTACCTTAATTAAGACTAATATTGCCAAAGGACGGTTGTGCTAAATAACATCAATATATACCCGTTAAATTAGTAGTATACCCATTATGTATGTAAACTATGAGATCATGAACTTTTTGCCTTTGAGTCGTAATCAGAAAACAATGATTGATAGTAATTATTATATACCATACAACAGAATGTATCAAATTTCTAGCCACTCCTGCCCAATTTATATTGATCCATCAAGAAATAAATCAGTAAAATCATCTTTTAAATTGACTTTAATATAACAGAATCTACCGCTATATTGGCCTGGCATACGAAATATTTATTTTAAATAAAAAAAATAAAATCTGTCTCTTAATATTTTATGGGAATTTATCAGAAATTTATTTTAAAAATGTCTTTGGCCAGCAACTCCTATAACATATTCTTAACCTGTCTGTAACATAAAATTCACTGTTCATGTTCATTTGAACATGAGCAAATGCTGTATAAAGATAGTGCAACTGCACTTTATAAATCTTTCGATTTTATTGAATGGATATAGATTAAAAGAAAGCTATACACTGTTCCATACTCTTTAAAGAACTTCTTACATAATGACGCTTATGTCAAACTCACCTTACTTACAAGAAAACCATTCTATTCCCTTACCTTGTGTCTGTTCAAACGACTACATGTATCTAGCTCTACTCTGGACTGGAATGACCATGAAAACCTCAAGGTCATAAAAGACTAAAAGAAAAAAGAAATCTTCTGGAATTCTTTAGGCTTCAATTACTTAAAGATAAGAAGTGACAAATGCAAGGGCTCTTTTCTTTTACCAAGATATGTAAAAATAACAAGTACTTTGCAAATACACGTCTGACTTACAAATTCTCAACAGGCACTTCGCTTCCTTATCGATACTGGAAGCACAGAGTACATTGTGATAGGATGAATAGTGCAAATACTTCACTCTAGCGATACCAAACAAGAGAATTTCTAAAACAAATACATCATTCAAACCATACCTATACATTAATATAAGACACATTACTTGAGGTAAAATTATACTACTTCATTTCATATTTATTAAATGGAACAAAACTTACCAAAAATTCAAAACTGTAAGATTATCACATCTACCCATAGAATCCTCATGTTTTCCAGGTGTATTCAAACTTCCAAGATCTATGCTGAAAGTTTAAATCAAATATTTACCAAAAATTTAAACAGAAATATCATTTTCAATTACACTACTTAGCTACTCTCTATATATCTAGTAATCAGAGCACCTTCAAGTTTCATCTTGACCTCAAGTTAAAAATCAATTTAATCAATTCTGAAGGAGTTCATCTCAGATAACTTTAGAAAGTAAACAATTAAGGGAACATTGAATTCATGCAACACATTTACTTTTTTATTTTTACCCCCTACTAATCAATTTCATCTCTCTTTACCAACAAACATCGATGTTGATTATATTGGGACACCATATTCATCAACAGCAAAATTCCTGGGAAAGAAAACAGCATATCAACTACCTGAAAAAAGCATAGCAATAAAAACTGGAAAAAATACTGTAAATAAAGTCAAACCAGAAGTCTCTATCGAGACTGAAGCTCTACTGGTTTGTACTTATTATATAGCAAAGGAAGAGAAAAGTACTTAAGCAGTTGGGAATTGAAACTTTACAACAGCAATAAATAGGATAATATGATCCTTGATTAAGTCTCATTATGTTCTTAGTGTAGTCTACTTGCATGCCACATTATATTATAATCAGACTAAAACTGTATTTGGAGTAGCATTTTGAGAGTATATAACAGAAATTTCTATAACTAGTTTAGTAACTTAGTAACTGTGATTTAGTAACTGTGGCAACACCGTTCATTGAAGTAAAAAACCAATAGACAGAATTATGTACCTTATTGTAGTCTACTTGTGTGCCAAGTTATATTGAAATCACACCAAAACTGTAGGAGGAGTAGCATTTTAAAAGAATTTCACAGAAATTTCTATTTTTAGTAACCACAGCAACACCTTTCATCGAAATCAAAAACCGAAACATAGAATTATGTATCTTAGTGTAGTCTACTTTTGTGCCAAGTTATATTGAAATCAGACCAACACTGTAGGAGAAGTAGCATTTTGAAAAATTTCACAAAAAATTCTATTTTTAGTAATTACGGCAACACCATTCATCGAAATCAAAAACCGATACACAGAATTATGTATCTTAATGTACTCTACTTGTGTGCCAAGTTATATTGAAATCACACCAAAACTGTAGGAGGAGTAGCATTTTGAAAAATTGTTTACAGACAGACAGACGGACAGACAGACAGACAGACAGACAGACAGACAGACGGACGGACGGACGACGGACGCATTACCATCGCATAAGCTCTTCTGGTCTCTGACCAGTAGAGCTAAAAATAAGGAGGAAAACATATTTGTTGAGACTTCTAATTTTGATAACTATAATGGATTTTCAAAACAATTGTCTCATAATTGTATTTTCAACATCAAATTTTTTTAATTCAAGTTAGGGTGCATAAAAATTGTCTCGAAAATTTAATTAAAGTCTAAACTAAAATGGGATATGCATGCATACGAGCTATAAATAATATATTTATTTGTGATAGAAAACACAAATTTATCAATATTTAAAGACTCCATTCCATAACATTTGAACAACATTAGCAATAAATGTAATTTACCCTGGTATCCACATTAGAAAAGCCTCCGTGGGATATTACTTTCATAAAAATTATCTTTTCATATGATATTGTGCTGAATACTTTATCTCTGGTCCATTTTTCCATAACCAAAAATAGCTCTCAAGTTCATTACTGCCTTTGTGTCATATCTCTGAATACTGAATAAAAACCACTGCAGACTTACACTTAGACCCTAAGTCAAACAAACTTATAACATTAATGTTTAATTTCCTGTGCATTATTATTTTTCTATACAATCTCCCCATTTCTATTTTTACAATTAATTACATTTCATTGATTTTGCTTTGAAACATAGTGACAATAGCTATAGGTTCATCAGTTCATACATACTATAATGCATGAATTTGACAAAACTGGAAAATTGTTGAAATGATTGAGAGACTAAAAGTGGCTATTTCCTTTCTTTCAGCATGAAAAGACTTAATAGATCTTGTCACCACTATCAAGAATTTGTTCATTTTAAAAAGTTAATTCAGTACTGGTAACAAACAGCTTTTTTTTCAAGTTTCATTCATGAATTTTAAAATATTTCACGACCAAACTCCAAAACCAAATTGCAATTCCTGGACAAATCAGACTTTAAAAACTGGAACTGTGACAGTCCTATGTTGTTATATTGTGTGCTTATCTGCTGATGAAATTGAACCAGAGTTAGAGTTCTTCTCAATCCTCTAGCTGATAAATGAATTTCATATTGTAAAGATTTACCTTCAACTTTCAGCATAAAGGTTATTTTCCTCTCTTCAACTTTGTACATTTAAAATCTTTCAGTGCTTTCCAACAAGTGTTAAGACCTATATTCAGCACTTATGCCTTTAGAGCAGTGAGAAAACATTTTCATTACCAGACCTACTGTGACACAGAGCCTTTCGTAACTGGTTTATCTCAATGACCAGTCCGCAGTGGGATTTGAAACATGATGTAGGGAGCAACTTATATTACTCTGTGACTCTAGAGCAATCGGTCTAACCACGTAACACATGTAATGTGTCACACTGGTTGCAATGTGGGGCAATATAAATAAAATAATGTACAACCTGTACTCGGATCACATGTAAGACACTGTCTAAAAAATTGGTAAAATTATCATAGGTGGCAAACAATGCCTTGTACGCATCGACTCCCCGCAAAGGGAAATAACTGAAATTGCAAAAGTTAAAGTTATTTATACGTGGTTCCAATTCAGAAGTACAATCGTTTGGGGGAAAAGTCGGTAACGTAATCATGTTGAAATTACACACATTGTGACCATGAAACTTCAAATAACTGCATAAACAAAACATTACAGATTACTACAGATTTTGCCCACACCCATTCCAAGAAGAGCGCACATGCCAAGTCAAACCCTATCGTTATTCATTAGTCTATCAATCAATCGAAACACAATGCACTTAACTCTATTTTGTATACCATTTTAAACAAAAAGATTCCTATAAGCTGTATAAGATGAGCGCTGCTTTTGAGGAAATGTAGAAAACTTCAAAGGCTAATGATACTGCACGAAATTTACAAACATCTGGCGGGAAAATTATTCAGAATACCGAACCCGACATATTATGGAATGGTAAATAAAAATAATTTTTTTCAATCATAATTTTTTTTATTCTTTCATTTTTTTTATATATTGATATATTAATACAAATTATTAGAAAGAAAAATAAAACAAAGAGAGATAAGCTGAACACTTTCTCGATATCGAACAATCATTAAATCTGCAAAATTTTAACATAGGTGTCAGAGTAGGTGTTCAAATATAAATTAATAATGGAAAAAGAATGAGGGTTTAATGCTTAATTAAGTTAACAATTATACAAATGTTTACATTTTTTCATATACAATTTAACATCAACAAACATAAGTTAACAGGAAAAATAAAAAAAATAATAGATATATGTAGACCAATTTATGAACACAAAAAATATGTATATAAAAAAATCCATAGATGTAAATCTAGAATTTATCAAACCCATATCATTGATTAGCAACAGAAACACTTGTTTTTTCCCAACCAATGGAAATATTGAGCAAGAATTTTTAGGAATGAATCATACAAAAATTGTAGGCAACAAAGAAATATTAAGTTATAAATTTGTCCTATTTCCTGCTTTTCAACACATTTAAGAAACTTTAGGCCTAGTACATGAATATTCTTTTACAAGATCCACAAAATCAATGAACTGTTTAAAATATTATAAAATAATATAAATTTTCATTTAATAATATATATTTACTTTCATGTAAGAACTTATGAAAATGTGCACATTTTCATATGGCACAGATGATCTGTTCTTGTTCAATAAATGAACAAAAAGAAATTTAATAACAGATTTGTTTTCCATAAATGCTCTATTTGCAATACAAATCCAAGACAAAACTGTATAGTTGTCACAAAAATAAAGAACTATATGCGGTATATTGCATATATTTGCCCCCACAAAAGTCAAATTTTGAAAACTTCATGAAATGTGCTGAATTCAATAAATTGTACGAGAAATATAAATTAACAGAAAATGTTATAGTTTCAAAGCAGTGTATTCACAATTTTTGTTTTTATGACGTCACAAACTAGTCCGATTTTATATCCTTTTTCAGAAAGAGGACAAAATGGACAAAATTTCAACAATTTTAGCTTTAAACTTATATAGCGCAAGTTTGTTCAGGAACAATATTGACATATTTCATTGATATTATCATTCTACACATTATATCAAAATATTGATCCAGAACACACATGCACTCGGTGACTTTTACTCAAAACATCGACGAAATATGTACATTTTTCTGTAAAATTCATAAAAAACTGAAATTTACGTCATGTTTGTGACGTCATTACTTATGAAAATATTCAGTGCTTTGAAGTCAGCATGTACTCCCCTGTTTAAGAACTTAATTAAATATATCTCCATCAAAGTTTGATTTGGGGGGCAAATATTGGTTATTGCAGAATAAAGTTCTTTATGGCTGTAAAAACAAAAATATGTTTCATGAGAAAAAGTCAATAATTTTGTTTTTAAAAAATAACAATATATTTGTACAAATAAAATATTGTACTTTACATATAAATCTATCAATTCAGTGCAACATTTGAAAATGATATGACTACTGACTAGACATTAAAAAAAGCAATTACCAGTCGGTTTTTACTTATTTTGGCACAAATAAAATGATATTTCATATTGAACTACAAGCCTTTTAATTGGCTTTTAATGCCGCTAAGTACTCTATATTTCATTTTTACCACATACAATTTTATATATATCATTTACTTCAGGGAGTAATATATAAATTACAAAACATTTTTGCTTTGCTTGCATTTGATATGAAGTTTTGCAAACTTTAAATATTATTATATATATATAAGCACAACTTACATTTACAAATACAAAAGCACAAGAAATTTTGTGAATCATTAAAAAATTCAACTCTTAAAAGTCTTATTACTGGGGTGCCATACACACAATATTTCAATTGGAATGATGTCATCATACAGGAATATTTTTTCTGTTGGTGGATCCATAATTTCGTACCGAAGTCCTTTACCACCTAGTATTAAAAATAAATAAACAAGATACAGCAAATACTCTGAAATATTAGCATTATAGTTTTTTTTCTCTCTAGATATAATAATTAACAGTCATTGGCATATATTATACTAACTATAATGTCATTGGCACATACCACTATAATGTCAGTGCCACAAACCACTATGTCTTTGGCACATACCACTATAATGTCAGTGCCACATACCACTATGTCTTTTGCACATACCACTATAATGTCAGTGCCACGTACCACTATGTCTTTGAAACATACACTATAATGTCAATGACACATACCACTTTAATGTCATTTGCATTGGCAAATACATGTACCACTATGTCATTGGCAGATACCACTGTAATGTCACTGGCAGATACCACTATAATGTAACTGGAACATACCACTACAATGTCAATGGCAAATACCACTATTTTGCCATTGGCACATACTGCTATGATGTCTTCAGCATTTGCCACAATAATGTCATTGGCATTACCACTTTAATGAATTAATAATTTAATCCTTACCAAGAGCCACAAGAAAATGATCTCTTGTGTCTTCATTCCTAACTGTGGATGCAACATAAGCTACAGGCCAGGACCCAAATGCACCAGACAAGAATTGGTACAACACATGCACCAGGAATGGAATGATTGACTTATCATAAACCACATCTGAAAATAAGTCAAATCATTTCAAAAATAACAAATTCCATTTGAACTAACAAAATATTAAAAGTCACTGAAATATTAAGAAATCATCTTTTATCTTAGATAACAAATGCTATTCCAGTGCATAAACTCTTCCCTGAACTTTTAAGACATACAGAAAGTTACTACTGCGGTTAAATCATCTTTCAGTTTCTTTACAAGCAAAATCTAAGGATATTCAAAATCTGATAAAGAAGCCAAGAGTTGTCTTTCCTACCTGCTGCAACTATAACATCAGGTCGAACCTCTGACAAATCTTTCTCATTGCAGAACTCCCAATTAAACTTCATCAGTCTGACTGTCTCACTGTGTTTCAAAACATACACATTGGAATCGTTCAGTGGCATCCAATGAGAGTTCGAGGAGAGAATCTGCTCGTTACTGTTACTCACTTCCTCTTCCTGTTCTGAACCAACTTCCTGTTCATCGGTTTCAACCGTTTCTACCGAGGACACCATGGAATTGTAACTGATCTGCATGATTTCACAACTATCTTCTATTGCAGCTGGTTCTTTTGTTACACTTATCTGTTTTTTGATCTTTTTCAACATTTTCCTGTCTTTGGACTCACAATTTTCTAAGAGTTGTGGCGAGCATTCCAGGGAATATTGCTCATTGAGGAAGTTGATTTCAATGTTTTTCATGAGGAGGAACAAAACTTGTGGATGGAAGTCACTGAACGTAAAGGATTTCATTTTACACTGTTTACACAAGGCTATTCCTAGAAATCCAAGACCACTGCCAAGTTCAAGCACATTCCTAAAGTGGGAGAAAAAAACACTATTATTTAATACACATTCTTTCCACTACTAAGAAACAAATTAAATAAATTGCACCATCTCTTCATTGTCATTGCATTATTCCGTCATCACTACATTGACTATCAACTCAAACTTTGATAATCTGATAGTGAATTACAAGGCCTTAACTGAATTACAGTACGAGTTCATAACTAGGGGTGGGACGATATACTGATACACCGATACATACTGATATTTTCCTCCAAGATACGGTTTATGATACAAGCATTCAAATATCCGTACGAAACGATACACGAAAGACCTATCCAAAATTGAAAATGAAAGTACCTGTCCTTGGAAAATGGTGGCATGTACGAGCGTAGAGATGATGTTGATATTAAAAGCAAACTTTAGAACTAATAAGTCATTGGTTAGGGTAAAACGTTTTCACTTTTATGCAGCCTCGGAAGATTGGACAAGAAAAGTTCAGTATGTAATGCGTGCTATACACAGAAAATATCGTTTCTAGAACATTTGATATTATTAATTGTTAGTCCATCTCGTACTTTTTTTTGTAATCTCAACTTGGCTTCAGACTTTCAGCAATGAATCAATAATAATGTAAATCTGATCGATGTTTTTTTAAAATGAATTTTAGTCAGTGTTCTCTGGTGAACTACACAACTATTTGTTAACAACTTCTGAAGAGTTTATTTAGTAATAATAGTATGTGCATGTACTATTGTTGTTGTAAAGTTTTAGTCAATGAAATTGATGAACTTCAAGTATTAATTTCAAAGCAAACATGATTTGATATAGAATAATTTGTTGATTTAATTTCAAGACAAAAAAAAAGAAATTAAATACTAATTCTTTTAAATAGTTTTATTATTTATCATAATATCAAGATACGTATCGTATTGTGCCAATATATCAAGATACATATCGTATCGCAAGATGTGTGTATCGTCTCACCCCTATTCATAACTCACTTATAGCAGGATGTCATATATCTTACATTTCGACATTATTTAAGCAGGAGAAAGTTCTTGTATTCAACAGGTCGGAGAGAATACTCGAAATCTAGTATTATCCGTGAAATCGCGTATAATACCCGATATTAGGGTATCGTTGAATCCGCGAAATCGGGTATTCCGTGCAACTTTCTATAAAAACTCAAGAATAAAGCAACGGCGCATTATGCCAGTTACTGTTACTTGTACATCAGTATCTTGTGGATTTATTTTTATTAAACCTAATTCATACGGTTGTCAAATAAGTTTAAAATCACACGACAAACACTGCTGGGGTAACAAAGAGGACACAATGACGTTATTATTTTTCAATATTATTTCTAAAAACAAATAACTACACTTCGTTTGTCTTTATTTCCCATTAAAGTATTCCATATACTTAATTTTCT
>PRKT01000135.1:944873-978125 GCA_003671525.1 Saccostrea glomerata | reverse complement strand
TAACAGGTACAACATTTTTATACATAAAAAAAAAATATTCCCCTCTCACCAGAAAATAAGATTTGTAACACAGTGTATCATCCTCTATGTCTATTTCCTGAAGCAGATCTGTGTAGACCTCGTAAATCTCATCACATAGTTCCACATCACTGTCTTCAAGCTAAAAATACAATAATCTTACTTAAAGTTTTTGCAAACTGATATTAATAATTGTCATAATGACTATTTGTGTCCCTTAGTTGTAAAATGATCCTACAGATGATGGTTATGTGAAAGATATTTCCAATGGGACAGCCAGACCTGACTGATGTACAATGCCTCAAGTCCAAATGGGAGTATCCAATGTCTAATTTTCCAGTTTCATAAAGTCAGAGTGACTGAGTCAGAGTCATAAAAAACATTCTTTATATAAAAAAAATATATAACTCAAATTCAAGGACATAAATGAGTTTGATTAAAATTGGCTTGTATAATCTCTTTGGTTCTGCATTTTCTCATTTCATTTTCTTATGTAAGCCCTGGGTTTTCTGTCTGATCAAGTTTTATTTTGTCCTGTGAGCGAGAATACACTGGACTGATTGTTCTCTGTGACATACTATCTTGCCTTCTGAATAAGATGCTTGACAAATGCCCGTCGATAGCTAAGAGAGGTTGGGTATTTATTACACAAAGGACTGGTAACTGTAGCCTCAAGCACTGCTTGTTGCTCCTCAACTCCAATATTTACTGGGCAAAGAGATTTTCCCTGAAAACAAAATTTTAATCCACTTTAGTCTTTACAACAGTCAGGGTAAATTGCAATTGTTGGTATGGAAGAGACCACTAAGATAGTCCTATGACTTCCATGATCAACAATGTTATATATGACAGCTAGCTCCTTTCAAACATCGAAACAGTCACAGTATTTATACATTAATTTTTCTAAGTACACATAGGCACTCCCCATCTGAATTGTTAAAAAAATATATCTCTACTATACTATTATAGTATAGTAGAGATATATTTTTTTAACAATTCAGATGGGGAGTGCCTATGTAAGTACACTGTTGGTAAATGAACTGATTAAAGATTTGTCAAATTTTTAAGCATATTTGCAACAATATATTCATAGCCTTCAACACTGTTTTTATTCATGGTGTACGTACTGTCCACTGAATTCGTCTGATTGGAACCATTTGAAAGAACTGTGTCGCAATGTGGTGCAAAATCTCTTCATTGTTTTTGTCAGTCAGTTTGTTCATGGAAGTCGCCATTTTTATCATCTAATTATTGTATTCTTTTTCTTGATTGGTCAAGTGGCCGTAAGAATAGCTTTTACCCAATCAGATAGCGTGTTACATATTGGGGAAGGGTAATCGGCGTCTATTTTACTTTTGCTGTAAAATGTAAGTAAATCAATAAATATCACAAGCATCTCAATTCTAAATACTATAATGCACAATTTGAAACTATATTCAGTTATTTCACAAATGATTCATGCATTTATTTTTTATGAAAATTAATTAGACATGGAAATATTTATAAAGTTTGTTTACAATTCGAATTTCCTCTGCTCTGTAAAATGTAAACAAACATCTCAGCACAAACTGCATTTCTCAGTATGCGCATATTTATTAATGGATAACTTCATTCTCACCTCTTTTGAAGTTTTTGTTTTATTATTGTAGCATTATGTTTGAAAACGTCTTGTTTACCATATTCCTTTGTGAGAACTGTTTCAATGCACCCGCAGTCTCTGCTACAGTGATAATTTTCAACATTGAAATCAAATTTCTGAAAATAAATTATAATACTCTTTAAAAAATGAGTTTGAAGATTTGTCTCTTTCAAAGCAGTCACAATCGGCAAGTTCTAAAAGTTCTGAAGTGTGATACACAATACTGAATTCGAGTTTCATGTTTTTCGCAGAGGAAATCAACAATATGAAAAAAAATTACTTCCATCCCTATAGTTTTGATTATTTTTACAGGGTTCGGAGCCAAAGCAAAAGTAGGGAAAGGAAGAAAAGTGGTTCAGAACGGGGCCGAGAGAGGAAGAGGAAGAATTCTTCTAGTAGTGGATCAGACTCCAGGTATACAGGAAATTAGACTTAGAGGTTTCTTAGATTTAGAATATCTAAACTCTATTAAAAGAGATGGGGTAAGGTGTTATGTGAATTAATTTGATGTCAGAAATAAAAAACAGAGATTTGCAATTGTTCAAAATGGTACAATTTCTAGCAAGCCTTATTGTTTAATATTTTTAAAAACAAGGTGTACTTAGTAATTTTCTTCTTGCCACAAAGTTTCAATAGAATTTAAAATACTTAATTGTTCATCCTTTTTATTTAATGCACCATTTGCAGTATCCTTTGTCTTTGGAGAGATTTTTTTTTATAATATTCATTATTAAAGTTTGCTTACAATTTTTTCTTAAGTTCCTCCCGCTCCCGAAGTAGGTCTGGATCCTCCTCCTCATCAAGCAGCAGTTCCAGTGGGAGTTCTGATAGCAGTTCCTCAAGATCAGGAAGTTCTAGTTCCAGTCGCTCCTCCTCAAGCCAGAGTGGGAAAGGAAGGGGAGGAAAAGCCTCAAAAAGGCAGCAATCAGAGTAAGTTGAAGGCTGTATCATTTTATTGTTTATTATTTCTCTTTGTGTAGATTACAAAGTTACATTCCTCCCACCCTATATAATGAACATGCTAATAATGAATTTTTGCCTACAGCAAAGTGAATTTCAATCCCCAAGGTTTTAAAACATATTGTGAATAAATTGATACATGTATAACAAAGTATACTTTATGTAAATGAACTAAAACTCTTTGTCTCGGCATTTTACCATTAACATGTTTTACTTAAATTTTAATTTTAAACCATTTTAAAGCAATTGTTTAGAAGTTCCTCATTTTCAAATATTTGTCAAAAAGAGTAAGAAGCTCAGTAGTTTAAAATTCTTTGCAGGGTTCGACACTAACGGTAGACCGGCGGCCCGAGTCCACCAAAAAATTGGAAGGTCCACCAAATGTTCTGGACTAGGTGGACCGTCGGTCCACTTAAAATAAAAACACCGTAATTTAAAAAAAACAGTGAAATTCCAGGGTTGTTTTTTTCTTTAATCGAAATCCGTAACTCAAATTATTAATTCCTCCATATCTGTATTCTACAAGAAATAATTATACATGTAAATAATGTTATAGGTAATCAGGGAGACCTGCAACTCGATATATATTTTACATGTAAAATTTATAACTCCAATAACAACAATAACATTGAGACACAAGAACATTCAACATGAACCTTGAATAAAAAGCATGAAAAATCCGTGCCAAATTAGCCAGTCTCTCCTCTGTTACGTAATGCACAGAAAGGTGTGAAAATTACTCTGGATTACAGGAAATCGCTTCACGTCTGAACGCACACTGTTGGAGATAATTAGAATTGATTGACAGCTGCATTTTTGCATTGTTTGTTGTTTTTTTTTAGATGTTCAAACATGCGTAATTTACATTTTATGAACTATTATCTGCAGTTTTATTTTTTCTCTGATATATCACTTTTTATTTGTAAATGTAGAAAATAATCAATACACATATATGTACCTATGTCAGTTTTGCATCATAGTAAAAAAATTATCTAGCCATAGATACATGAAAAATTCACTTTTTTAATATTTGAACAAATTGATTAATAATTGGAATTTTAAATTTAATCTACCTTTGGAACCGAAATAAATGCAGGTTTTCACCATTGTAACTTAATGCTGATTACCAAAATATTTTTTTGGTTTGACTTTGTAGATTAATACGTGTTTTTTGGTTGTTTTTTTTAATTTTACAATATTTCTGAAAAAAAAACATGAAAAGTCCCTAATTGATTTGATTCTGTTGACTGGTTAAATTAGATTTATGCTTTATTGGGCTGACTGGAATAGGTATATATATTAAAGTTAGATTTAATTCATGTCTTGTGTAATGATTCAATCATTAATTCAAACATATATGAAGGTCCACTAGATTTTGAGAAGGTCCACCAATAATTTATGACAAGTGGACCTGCGGTCCACGAGGGTAAAAAAGTTAGTGTCGACCCTGCTTTGTAAACTGTTATGGTTTATTCATCTCTATCAACTATCTTTTTTGTTTAGATCACCAAAGAGGAGAAAGAAGAGCCCAGAACCCAAGCCTACCAAAGTTCACATCGGAAAGCTAACACGGAATGTGAATAAAGATCACATCATGGAGATTTTTTCCAATTACGGCAGCATCAAAAACATAGATATGCCCTTAGACAGGGTGCATTCTAACTTTACTAAATTATTTGCATATATTGAATATGAATCACCAGAGGAAGCAGAAAAGGCTGTGAAATATATGGATGGAGGTACGATTTTTAATACTTTTAGAATCTTATAGGAACTTCAGTAAATCGAGGAAATAGGAAAACATGCATATAATTAGTTCTAAAGAAATGATAACGGCAGTTAGGCCTAGCAGGCCAAGAATTTTTCTTTTGAATGAAATGAACTTGGAGACTAAGGGTTCATTAGTTTATAAATCTCAATAAATGTTACTTTGTGTAAGTAAGAGTAATGTCAACAAATCAAACCATTTTGATGAGATATACTGGTTAATCCATTGTTTGTAATTTTTGTTGTCAAATCCTTTAAACTGACATAAGACACTTGAGAACATATTTCAGGGTTTTTTCTAGGTCTTAAAAACAAGGGCCTGGGCCTTTCCAATTGGGAAATATAGCGACATTTGGTTGATATTGGGAAAAGTATCATATCTAATATTTTTCTATATAAATTCAAATAAGAGGGTTTTTGTTTTATTTGCAAAGTATTTCTTTGACTTATTTTGCATTCAGTCAATCAGTTTTGGGAGAATGCCTTTTTTATTTTTATTTGGAACAACACTTCTGATAAAAATGTTACTGCGTTTGAACATTTTTGAACCGGTTTGTTTGTTTCGATTCTCTTTTGGGAATTTTCTTCAATGAAATTGGGAAAAACACATACTTTTTACCATTGGGAATGGGGCCTTATACAGGCCCCCTACGACCCCTAAAAAAAACCTTGTATTTGTTTAGTTTGATGACTGTGCTGGAAGGAGTTGGGAAAAAGAGTAAAAAAAAATATATAATTTTGCTTTAAATCGTACAATTTTCTGTTTCAGGTCAGATTGATGGACAAGAAATTTCAGCAAGTGCTGTGTTGGCAGCTAGACCAGCAAGACCTCTCCCACGAAGAAGTCCTCCCAGGAATAGAGGTCCACCTCCGAGGTGGGGCCGCCCCGCCTCCCCACGATACAGAGATAGAAGAAGGTTTGTATGATGACTAAATATAAATGTTTAGGGCTGGGTATTGGCCCGAGATTTCGTATTGCGATATATTGCGATATTTTTAACTGTATTGCAATATGTATTGCAATATTTTCAATGTCATTTAAATGGCATTTTCTTACTATATTTACTCTAATTTACAGGTAGAATGTACAAAACTATGATAAGTAATCAACATGGAAAAAAATGTTTTTGATTTCATTTAAGTTATACTCTGTTATACTCCCACAAAACAACTTCTGTCTTACTGTTTGGCTTGATAGCAAACCTTTCATAAGTCCTTTTTTATATTTAATGATAAAATCCCTAAATATAAGCATATTGCCAATACATCGATATTTCAAAATCGTATTGCAATACGATATATTTTGTCATTGTTTTGCAATATATTGAAATATCGATATTTTTGCCCAGCCCTATAAATGTTCATGTTCTAAAATTTTGCTTTAAAAACAGAAGAAAGAAATGAAGTGCATAAAGCTTGTATTGGGAATACAAGTTATAAATTCAATCTATGTTGACTTTTTAGAACACCACCTCCAAGACGAAGAAGTCCACCACCAAGGCGGCGCTCCAGATCCAGGTCCCCCGCCAAGAGGAGGAGATACAGTCGATCAAGCTCCAGCTCATCTCGATGAAAAGATGTCATCTACTCGTCATTCATAGAATCATGCTGAGCATTCATTCAGACATTTCCTGCTTTATTGACATTGTTACTGAATCACCATTCTTCTCATTTCAGTGTATTATTTTTTTTCTCAGATCAATGAGGATAAAGTGGCTTTTAGTAATATGGGCTCTGTCTTTTTGTCAGACACACATTCTTGTATAAATTTTGTTTTAAATAAAATTAATGATAATTTTCATTGTCTATGTGATTTGTGTTCAAGGTTGATTAAATTAATTTTTTTTTTGTTGTAAATAATTGCAGCCCAGAGGACTGGGCTGCTCTAAATATATAAGTTTAAGTGTTGGTATATGGGGATTTGGGTGGGAATAGTTATTCAGAATTAAAGGTTTTCTAAACATTGAAAAGATTGTTCATCAGAATGTTCTTTCCCTTTAAAAATTATGAAATACATAATATATTTACTTCCAGAAAGTGAATCTGTAAAAATATATATGTTTTTCATATTTAATACATAAAGTTGCTTATCATTTACTTACAAAAAAAACGACAGATCCCTTTTTTTAGAACATTGAATTTTACTTCTCGCATAAAAACGTACTCTGCACAGTTCGTGTTTTATATTCTAAAATTGAAAATTAATACAATTTTGAATAAAAATGATGTATGTGTCCAACTTTAATTTATTTTGTATGCAGCCAACATTTACTTGAGGAATTGATCAAGTTTAAAATAGTATCGTTTTTGTTTGATTTTTATCCGACTATGTTTTCAAAATGTCTACTATCGTTTCCATCAATTAGAAGCATGCCTTTTCACAAATATCGAAGCATTTGATGATCAAGGCTCTTTCATTGTTTACTTTATATAATTCACGGGCGACAATTAATGGTTACATCAATGTTGTCTTGTGATACAAATTTATAATCTTCAACCCCGAAGAAAGTCAATGAAAATCTTAACATTATTGAAGTCACTCATCATTTTTGATATTTCTGAAATGGTATAACAGTTTTCTTTCTTTGAAATAAAGTATTTAAGAAGAGTCTCATCTGTTAATTATTTCCTTTGCTTTTCTACAGGAAAGGCCCCGAGGGCTACAGTGCCATCATTGAAAACAGTGTAAATTTTGTATACAGAAAGGGTCTGTTTTGACTCTTTTTCCCTATATATTTAAGTTACCACCTCAAAATAATAATTACATGTTTCTAGCACATTCTTCTCGATCATACCTAAAATAGAAATTGACCTAGATATTTTTAAGATAAATCTGTATCTACACCACATTTTATTTCAGCATGTGTAATCTCTGCAAAGAAAATGAACGGAAATGGGAAATTTTAAGACCAAAATTTACAAACTTATCGTAGATATTTTCATGATGAATCTGTATACCAAATTTCATTTCAATATGTGCAACCTTTGCGAAGAAAATGAACGGAAACTGATGATGGACTGACCAACAAACAGCAGCAAAGCAATATGCCTTCCCTTCTTCCATTTGTGCATATATAGTTTTGAAGGAGTCGTAAAGAATGTGTTAGCATGGTTAGAAACACAGAGAAAGTAATTTTTTGAAATATACAATGAAATTAATTGAGAAACATTGCAGATTTTTTAGCACAGTTAGTGTATTATTTTTCATTGGCTGGCCTATAGCTCTCTAGTCATCCACCCCTATTTTTTTGTCGAGTGAGCTACAGATCTTGGCTACACTTGTAGATCTCTAGATTATCTATAAGGCCATGCAAAGTTAATTCCTTGGTTCTCAGGCCTTTTTTCAAGAAATATGATGAGGGAGGGAGGCTTTTTTTTTTTTTTACTTTTTATTGCCCCCAAAACATGATGAGGCAGCTTTTTACATTGTACAAAACCTAAAAAAAATGATGAGGGAGGTGATTTGTTGTTTTTATTTTATTGATTTAGCAATAAAAAGGGTCAATGAGGCACCCTTGGAAGAGATGAGGGAGGGCCTGAGAACCAAGAAATTAAATTTTTTTTGCCTAATACATCCTATTTCATATGATATCAAAAATTGAATAAAAACTTCCATGCACAAATTCTCACTTCTTTATTAATATTTCAGTTGAACCCTTAACTTCATGATTGAACAAACATGAGAATCTTTGCATATTAATTTCACTAAATAAAGAACTTTACAGCTAAGTCTAATAAGAACTAAGACTATCATCATTAACACTGTCGTATGGCTCACAGTAACTTCCAGAGGCAAGGCTTTCCTCCTCGTTGTCATTTGTAAATCTGATAGGCTTCCATTGAATTATCTTCATACACCTGTACAATTCTGATGGAGCAAATATCTGGTGAGGACTTGGCATTTCTACTTTGTTTGTGACATCTAACGCTCGCACTCCATCCGGCTCAAGTGGACTTCCCACAAATAGCAAAAAAGATCTATATTTGACAACATCTTTGCATTCTTTGGCATAATTCGATTCATAAAATTCTTCTAGTTCCAGATTTTGTGGGTTGAAACGATGGATACTGCCATCCACCAAACTTATCACATAAATGCCCTCTCCCTGGCCCACCACTCTCACATGTTCTCTTGTAAATAAGTCATTACATTTATAGGGTATCAGAGTTGTTTCCCCTGTGGATGGATCAAAACACTGGAATTTTTGACACAGAATGTCCATACTGTCGTTAAATCCTCCAAAAATGTACAGTTTATCATTTGCATTGATAGCTGTGGCATCTTGGACTCCTTCTAGAAGTTCTCCACATTTTCTCCAAGATTTATCAGCAAAGCAGTATTGGTCAATTCTGTTACTGGCTTTGCAGGTGACATTATCGATGCCTCCAAAAACATAGACACTGTCTTTCACTGCAATCATCCCCATGTGTTTTCTGGGCAATAATTCACAGTCGACAATTTTCTGCAGATTCAACTCTAAAAAGTCAAATACAAACAGGTTTCCAAAATAATCCGCCATCACAATGGATGACTCTCCATAATTGGAGAAAATTTTGCAAAATGGAAGCTCGGATAAAGGAAATCCATAAGCATCAAATATTTGCAGTTTTTCAGAATCTGACAAAAATGACCTGGTGGCACCTATTGAGATAAAATTCAGCTCTTTGTTTGGAGATCTAAAGTCAGATATAAGTTCTATCTGAAGAGAAGGATCATTGTGGTAATTTTCTGTCTGTTGGAATGTCTCTTCCAAGCTTTTCAGTACGTTTTTCATCTCCTGGTATTTGTGCTTAATAAGGTCTAGGAAATGATCCTGTAGATGAACGACATGCTCTTTGTTGATCATTGGAAAGTGGACAACGGACAGGACTTCCTTTACCTCATCCTCTTCCAGATTTCCGGCTCTAGCCGTGAGGTAGTTCAGAACAGCCACCCCAACCCAGTATTCTTCAACTTGAAGATCCTTGTTTTCAAGAATAGACAGGAAAGTCTCGACACTAAAGGTGCTAAATTCTTCACTCGAAGCTAAATCCACAAAGTTTGTCATGATAAACTTTTCACAGCTCTCCTTTAACATGACATAAGATGGGTCTTGTTGAGAGATTTCATAATAGTTGCACACCGAGTTGACGGCAAGTTGGGATGTGCTGATTTCTGTTTCACAGATCATTTGCAAACTTTCAATCTGAAAATAGGTTGCAGCATGCAGAAGATCTTCCCATGTATTCACAAACTGGGAATTTTCCTCACCTAAGGTGTACATGAAATGTAGACAGTCTTTCACGATACTTGGAGAGAAGCCGTTAATTGGAATGATTTCTTCCGTACTTTCCCTCATCCCGGCAGAAAACATGCGACTGAAATATGGCGACATGCTACTCAGGATTACCCTATGGCACTTGAATAATTCATTTTCTACTTTAAGAGTGACATCTGCAAACTGTTCTGAATTGAAGAACTCTTTTAATCCTGTTCTAAAATCCCTCAAGACTGATGCTTCTTTGTTATACTGCTCTGTAGGCATGATTTCAGACCCTATAAGAAAAAAAAAGACAGCATTGCATGAACGAACATGTTCCAATAAATTTGTTAACACAGACATAGAGAAATATTATCCCGGTATTAACAAAAAATTGAAATCAAGTGATTGTGGATGTAAATATCAGACTAAGTAACTAATCACTATTATCATTATCAAATTGATAATAATCATATTTTGCTTTAATTTACGTTACCGAATTAACAATACTTTAGTACAGTTCACTTTAAGCTCTTCATTTAATCTTCACAGGACAGTGGTTCATCATTTTGTATTCAGTTTTTGAAGAGACCCACTTCACAACATGTTGTTAGAGCGTCATATTTACGTTGAATGAAAATAAACAAACGCTCAAGCGATCATGATTAGGAAGTTTAGAAATACTACACTTCCGGTAAAGTTTTGACGCATTTTCACCTGATAAACAAAAAGAGAGTCCTAAACGGTTCTAGAATTGAGAGAAAATGAATCGTCTTTTCGGAAGAGGTAAAGAAAAACAGCCACCACCAAATCTTACTGACTGTGTGAACAGTATCGATAGCAGAGGAGAATCTATCGACAAAAAGATAGGAAGACTAGATGCAGAACTGAAAAAATACAAAGATCAAATGAAGAAAATGAGGGAAGGGCCGTCCAAAAATATGGTGAAGCAGAAGGCTCTCAGAATTCTGAAGCAGAAGAGAATGTACGAGAATCAAAGAGATAATCTGATGCAGCAGTCATTTAACATAGAACAACAGAATTACGCTATCCAGTCACTAAAGGATACCAAAACAACAGTGGATGCCATGAAAGTCGGTGTAAAAGAATTCAAGAAGGCTTACAAACACGTGAACATTGATCACATTGAGAATTTACAGGATGACATGGAAGATTTAACAGAACAGGCAAATGAGATTCAAGAAGTCATGGGTAGAAGTTACGGCATGCCTGAACTTGACGATGATGAATTGGAGGCGGAGTTGGATGCGTTGGGTGATGATCTTGCTCTCGATGAAGATTCCTCGTATCTTGATGATGTGGCTCTACCCAGTGTTGCAACGAGCGAACCAGGTGCAGAAAGCATGAAAGAGGGAAATGTGCCTGTTGATGAATTCGGACTGCCACAGATTCCACAAACGGCAAAATGAACACAACCAACCATCATAAAATTATCAAGCTAAATTATTTGTGATATATATTATACAAGCTTTTATGTTGTTTGTAAACCGAGCTTGGGTGATTTTGTACATCTTTTTCCTTATAACTTAGATGTTTGTTTCTATAAATTTTATTTCATATATAAATACATGAAGTATATGAAATTTAATACAGTACATTGTTAAAGTAATTAGTTATTATCATAGAACTGATTTCCTCATTTCCATTTTCATGTTGTTATCCATTCATTACATGTATTACAATTAGATGAAAGACTAGTCCAAATTTATTTGTGATTAAATTATAAGCCTTTAAAATCAGAAAACTGTTTTTATTAGAAGGGATATCAGGTCTGGGACTGCACAAAATACTTGTACATGTGTATGATCATATTACAGTAGGCATTCATTTTAAAAAAATCATAAAATTTATATTTCTAACTAGTATTTAACATAAATCTGTGAACTAAATGCTAAAATGTTCAGTCTTAGTCTATCACTTGACTGTATTATATTGTTAATTTAAAAGTAATATTCATTTGACTGTGTTAGCTTACCATTGATTATCATATATTCATTTAGTAAATAAAATGTTTCTTCCAAATAGTTTTTTTTTTTTGTTGGTATGAAAATATTTTGTGAGAGCTTGGAGAGCAAAAAAAAAAGTCTAATAAACAATGTATCGAATACATTCATAGTTTCACTGTTGAAAAGTGCCAAAAGTACTATAAACAATTGCATATGAGATAAAAATTGGACTGATAAATACTAGTAGTAGAAATGTGAATAAAAGCAGAAAAATAACTCGGTAGGGCAAAAAATTAGTATACAATAATAATGTACATGTATAATATATGTTCTCCAAAGTACCAGTAATTTGTCTAAATGTAAAATCTCTTTTCTCAATTTCTTCTGCATTTAATGATTTATCAATTTCAAACAAATTTTAAAAGAATTATTTATTGATGAAGCGAGTGGATCCAGTCTATAAGAAAATTAGGAATTGTGCGAGAACAGAATTTGAATTCCTCAAAATTCAGAAAAAATGATTATATACTGCCAATATTTCTAGATGGTATGGAATGAAATCAATATTATTTGGCTAGGTATGGATTTTTTTTTCTTACTTAAAAGAAATGGACCAGGAAAGCTGAATTAACTTTTGTGGAAAAATCCTTGGACAGTGTAAATTCTAAATTGTTCAATATATCATGACCCCTTGAGGTAGGGGTCACAACAGGGAATCGTGCAAAGTTTTACATTCAATTATCTGGGGGGAAAACCCTCTTGGCCAGAAAAGCTGAAACATGTTGAAGATTCCTGGGGTAGTGTAGATTCTTAATTGCTCAAATCATGACCCCCAAGGGGTAAGGCTGGACCGCAATGGGGAAGTTTTACATTAAAAAATATATAAGAAAAATCTTCTCAAGAACCACTAGGCCAGAAATGCTAAAACTTCTGTGAAAGTATCCTAGGGTAGTGTGGATTCTAAAGTGTTCAAATTATGATGACCAGGGGTAGGGCTGGGCCACAATAGTTAATTGTTACAGGGGGAAATCTGGTGAACAGCAGGCCTAAAGTTACTCAGGTGAGCAATGTGGCTCATGAGCTTCTTGTTCGTAATAACTGCCAGCTTCTCCATGTAATGTAGACCCCAGTTGTTTACACTATGGTCCCAAGGGTCATGGACAAACCATTCAAGGTCAAAATAGTAGATACCCCTCCCCCCACCCCAAAGGTCTTAGAACAAAGAATTATGTGAAATATAAGACTATGGCCAAGGTTAAAAGGCACATGCCATATTTGTTTTCCCATATCCAATATTCAGCACTGGGGTATACCCTTCATATGCAATACATCAATTGCTTTTCTTTCAAGGGTAACTGCATGGAATGGATGAGGCATGTTCATGCTAATTAAATCTTACACTTCAGACGTCATAATCCAGGAATGTATACTGCACATTACATGATATAACATTAACTTATATCATGTAATGTGCAGTGTACATTCCTGGATTATGATGCCACAATCGTGATGACGTCATAATTAATCCAGGAATGTACATTGCACATTACATGATATAAGTTAATGTTATAGAATTTGTAACACACTAATTCTGTTTACATTGCAGTTTTAATATCTGTATTTGTTGTACGACTTGTTCCGATTTTGAAACTTTTTGAATTTGACATTTTAAACGCTGTGACCTTGTCTGTATGACCTTTGTTCCGACTCATGACATCTATATTATTAAGGGCAGCTGCAACTTGCACTGGAAATCCAAACACCCTTTGTATCTATAGGTAGAACAATCTACTAGTTAAACATGTACAGTAAAGTACATGTACTTTTCCTCACTTTAAAGTTCTGTTCAAAGCATGAATTTTATCTTCCTAAAGTCAGTGACCTTGCATATCAAACATGAATGAATCACAAATAACCTTGGTCTCCAGTATCAGCAGCTAATTTTTCTCCATTTAAAAGTTGTGGCACTTGACAATAAAATTTTTACTTTGGTGTCTGTGGATTTTTCCCATTATTGACCTTCACTCAATATCAGTTTTCAAAGTTTCTCTGTTTCAAAGTTGTTGCCCTTGACAATAGTTTTATAGTGTTGCTTTTGTGACCACAAACCTTTTCTAAAATAATCTTGTCTATATATAGGGTCAAGCAACTATGATTTTCATTCATCCATTGATGACAACTCCAGTTATTAAATCTGCAGTTCCACTCAGTTTCTAGACATACAGATTTGATAGTTCTGAATAAATCTGAATACATAAATATTAAATAAAAGTTTCTTGACATTTATTTGACACATATATATTACTCATGTATTTATATGATTCTGGGACAAAGAATATCACAAAATGTTCACAAAGCACATGCAAGGGTAAAATAAAGATAAAACATAAAAATTAATAACATTTATAAAATAAATAACCTTTTTTGTACACATTGAAATAAAGAAATGTTTCTAGACTGTGTCAGAGTTGACCCTTATAAATAATAATTGAGGTTTGATTTAATATTATTAGGGGTAGTTTTGGTACTTTGAGCACCATTTTATCTACAGACATTGCTCGCTTTCAGAGAAACTTTCATTCGTTCTTTTTCACAAAAGACTTGAGTGGTTTTACACAATTCAGGTAATACGGAAATAAACAGATCACTAACACATCTTGAGAATGCATTAGTACCAGGTAAGTTTTACTTACAAGTGCATTCTAACAATGTGTTGGTGACCTGTTCATTTTTTTTTTTTTTTTTATAATTTACAGGTTTACTTTAACTTAAGTTTTTTTTTTTGGTTTCTTTTTTAACTCTGTGTTGCAAATAGAAAACACTTATTGGAAAAAAAAAAATCTGGAAAAAGGGGGGCTTCATTTCTAGCATTTTTTTTTCAGTTGACAAAAAATACAGGCTGGAAATAACTCTCATAAACAAAACTCTAAAAGAAAAAAGAAAAGAAAAACACCATTCTACATACATGGAAAAGGTTTACCCTTCACAAAACTGGGGGATAGCTTAAGTACACCTCAAATACCATAAATATATGTACATTGCAGCTATACTTGTATTCACCGGCATTTAGCTACCCCCAGGTGACTATCTCTGGTAACCAAGAAACATGTTAAATACATGAAATTGTGGCTTGCTGTTTCAAACAACCTTGCAATGAATGTGTAATGGAAATGGATGTGATAAAGAAGTCTCTCAGATGTACGCTCTTCCTAATGTCTTTCTGTCATAACCGCTTTAGGACCTTCTTCTTTTCCTTTTTCTTCTTGTCTAAAACATTTTTGTCGCCTGCGTGTTTCTTGGCTAGTGGTCCTTCTTGGCTGTTTTTGCTTGATTCTGCTAATATTCCTGCTGTATCCTTAGATGTTCTATAAAAATAAAAAAGTTCAACATTAGTTCTTTTGATAGATAGTCTTGACACCCCTGAATATAAAGACAGCAAGGCTCGTGACACTGGAATAATATAATTTCAAGACAATAGACCTTATCTATATTCGTGCAGGTGTGGGGCATAGAACTACAGCAGACAGATAAAGTTCTAATCTGGGAAATTACAAAATTATGAACTCAGTATGTACAACATGTACAAAGTTATAAAAAATCTTCAGGTATTTGAATTTCTGTCTTTGAATTGTTAGCTTACTCTAAGTTTGTGTAATTTTGACACAAAGGAGGTTTGGATTTTTTTTTTTTATTTGACTTTTTAGTTTACTCTAGTGTTGAATTATGTGTAAGTTTTAGTTATGCGAGTTTTAGTTATCTGTAAATTTAACACTTACTTTGGAGGTTTGGCATGTACATTGTATTTCTGTGTTTGACTTATTAGCTTACTCTAGTTTTTAGGACAATTTCTGTGTGTAAGTTTAACACTTACTTTGGAGGTTTGGCGTGTATTTCTGTGTATAACTTTGACACTTACTTTGGAGGTTTGGCATGTATTTCTGTGTATAACTTTGCTCTCATTGAGTAGTCTTCGTATTGTTCCAGAAGAAGCTTCCCCGCTTCCTCGTTTAATGCAGACTCTGGATTTGGTACTATTAATAAACATTTTATAGTCTGAAAAGAAAATATTGTAAATGAATGTCATTTTAAAATATATACCAGTAGGTCACTCATCTTGGACAGGTTTAATATATAGCTTCAGACAGGTGGGTGTCTCTCGTCACTGACTAGGAGCAAAACTCTTTCATTATTTTTTACATTAACATACCATATGTACTTGCCTATTAGTCAGATTTTTGGGAGTTAAATTGTGGTCCAAAACTCTTATGTCCGACTTATTGGGGTGAAACGATACGCCTCCTTCACTTTTCAATACGTATTGTAAAATTTGGTCTCGGTTCAGTTATTTTCGATTTGATACATTTTGATAGAAGGAAACAGATTCATCTGATGTTTTATGCTTCCTTTTACTTAATCTAGTCCAATAATTTAAGTGCAAAATGGATAGAATATATCAATTTTATTGATTTGAATGTTAAGAATTATTTTACAAACTTTAAGTCCACAAAAATTTACATTTTGGAATTAATTGTTTATACCTTATGCCAGACCCGACTGAATGACGATCCAGGTTGAAAAAATGAACAGAACCGAAAGTAGAGAATTTGAACCATGTATCAAACCGAGAAAAAATACCGCGGTGAACCGTTTCACTCCTACCGACATATAGGCGAGTTATTAAAAGACTGGTATTTTAAAAGGTCAATCCCTCTAAAATAAGCTTTAAAAATATTACTTATAGGCGGACGGACTTATAGGCAAGTATACATGGTGGTAATTCCAGTATAATATTATTTCAAAAAAATCAGTGGTGGTTATTTTTTATTAAGAAGATGGTCATTAATGATTTGTTTTCAGTCTGATGAGTGACTGATGAGTACTGTTACAATTTTTATAGATTTCTATTATGTAGAATTCTAACAAAATTCCCTGTATGTGTGTTTCCTACACAAGGTTAAATTTTTACTGAATGCCACCTACCAATAATATATGTTTAATTCCAAGTTCTGCCTTCCAGTCTTTTTTCAAAGTGTTCACACAAATTTCACCGTTACTTGCAACATTTGGATGAAATATTTTTGTTACAAAGAATCCTTTGGGGGGTTCTGAGGGAAAGTTTTTTCTTTGAAAAAAAGACCCTCCACAGTTCGCCTTTATTACACTGAACGATTTTGAAATCCCGTTAAAAAGAAAAAAAAAAACCCACAGATCAAGAAATGTCAAGTGCTAACAAGTTCCTTGTAAAAGAATGAGAATTGACAGCTTCCGAAGTATTTTGTATTGATTGCAAATTGACAGAAGTGAACTGTGCCTGGTAGGGACTTGTAAATCAGAGTAACGCGGGACTCGACATCATTTTATGTAGCGTGGACATATACCCTGCTCCTAAAGAAGCCACTGAACTCCTACATCATCTATAACTTATCAAAGAATCGCCAATCAATCCGATTGCTACATAATGTGCTGTGGGCAAATAGTTTTATTTGGACTTATATAATTCAATAACGGAATTACCTTACTGAATGGAAATAAAAGATAATATATCGGCGATCAATAATTGCACTTTACCAAAAGTAATACTCTGCAAATCATAAACATATATATCAAATTATAAGATTTTCATGTGATAGCAGTTGGATTTACCAACAAAAACTGTTTAATTTACTTATACAAATGTGTTGTGGAACATACATTCATACAGTTTATAAAACTAATGACATTTTCTACTTAAAAAACATTTTCGGATACACAAAAACTTCAACTGCAAACTATAAATTAGAATAGTTTTGCAGCTCTATAGGTGAATGAATCTCAGGTCATTTTAAAAAAAATGTTTGCCCTCTCCTAATTGCCTGACTAAAAATGACATGGGCATTTCCCCTACCTACCCACCCAGTTGTTTTATCCTAAGTGGAGAGAAGGCAAGCAATCAACATTGTTTTAAGGATGGCTTTACTTACTGAAATTTTAAAAATCAATAAATATTTAGGCCAATGGACTACAACAATTATGTTTTAAATACTATTATGATGCTACAAAGAAAGTAGTTTTAAATTCAGACCTCATACTTTCATTCCTGCCTCAGTAACCAAGTGGATATATAAGGTCACTGCACATCCATTGCCCAGTGTCACTCTGTGAGTGAGATATGAGCAACATTGGCCCAAGGGGAGAGAAGATATGTTCCGGACAATGATTTTTCATATAATTTTGCTATGACCTTAAACTTTAACCTAGAAACATGGTTCAAGGTCACTGCACAACTTTACCCAAAAATACTCTGTTGGTGAAGTATGAGCAAGATTAGGCCAAGAAGAAAGAAGAAATGCTACAGACAAGAGATCTTGGGTCGACAGACAGACAGAAGGACGGACTGATCTCTATAAGGCACCGGCAGAGCAAGACCCTCATCATATTTTTAAAAACTACTTTTTTCATAAAATGAATCAAGACTCTATGATGAAAGGGGATTTGAGTTTCTTTCTCTTCAATGTTCATGCCAAAAATATTACACAAACTTAAAATATTATAAAAAAAAAATGTTTGAAAATAGTTTATCAATCCAATTCAATTGTTTAAATTACCCACCCCCAAAAAAAGGTCATGTGAATCTTGAATCCATTCTTTTACCCTGCAAATATTGATACATTTTAAAGGGGAAAAACATTCATTTTCTTTGTATTTCCCATCTTTTTCAAGGTTAAATCTTATAATTTACAAAATAGCAGTGTTAATTTTTTTTTCTATCCCAACAAATTGAAATACAGCATGTCTGTTGCATTTTATATTTTGTTGTTATGACATTAAACTGTATGTTTCACACTATATAAACAACTACTTACAGGTTTTGTTTAAACTCATTGAGTGGAAATAAAGCCAATCAAAACTCAATGCACACAGATAGATAGCTTCTTTGTCAGGCAATTCCAAAAACACACACCTTAACATTCACAGTTGAACCCTAGGAGCTATTTTCCATTCCCAGACAACATCAAATGCAGAAACAATGCCATGAAATTTCTCCTTAATTTTCTTTGTAATTACCCTGGCATTTGATCCTTATTTATTGATCCCAGTGGAAGAATTCTTCTGTAAATAAGTCCTATGTTTGTTTTTATCATGTCGAGTTTTTCCAGGGTTGGACAATCTCCATTTATAAACTGTTACCTTTTATTTACTTATATCAAAGCTATAGAAAAGTTCACTAAACTATGCAACAGAAAACAAGTCATAGAAAAGCGAACTTGTGTAAATATTCTATTATTTGTTCAAATTTTTAATTCTGGTGTGATTTTCAGGTTTAAATTCCTATAAAGTGGTAAATAAGACCCTTTTTAACTGGCCTGCACTTGCCCCATTGCGACTCTATGAATAGTTACAGTTTATTTCAGTGTGTCGGGGTTTTTAGTAGCAGTTTAATTTTTTCCTGCTGTTCAAATAATCTTTGATTCAATATTGATAGAAATTTACTGCCCTCTTCAAATGTTTTGGTGCCATTTTAAAATCCAATATACCATGCTCATAAAATCTGCTTTTAGAATCATATTATTCTTAATAAATAGGTCCCAAATACTTAACACACTATTAATTATATCAATAAAAATTTTTGCAAACCTGGCGGTTGTTTTTAAAATGAAATTCTTTCAATGCTCAAATAAATGAAAAACAACACTGTTATTTAGACACAGGAAACTATATTAATTTTTTGGAGCACAAGAGATCCAGTTAGTTTAAAATCACTTAAATATCAAACAAAGTCCAGGCAATCAAAAAAAAAAAAAAAACCTGTAATCTTTTTTTTTTTTTTTTACAAACGCATGTAATTAGAAGAAAAAAAAATATGTCAAGATTTAAAAACTTAGACATATGCACTCGATCATTTCCTTGCGATGCCAGATTTTGACAAAAATAGCCATTGATGTTGACATGTAGAAAAAAATTCATTCATCAGTAAGAATGATCTTTCTTTAACGTTTTTTAATTTAAGGATAACAATACTATAATAAATAAAATTCTTTCGGTATACGATAAATTAATTAGTGAGTAATTTAATGCAGACAGTGTCAAGGTGCATTCTAATTGTTTATAAAGGTTAGAAAACTCCAATTTGTGACAGTTAGAATGTTTTAGGTCAAATCATGAGAAGTTTATTACTAACAAACATCTTGGCAATTGAAAATGTACTGAGAAGTTGATAAGTAAGTTGATCGAAAAACCTCCATTGGAGAGTAAAATTAAGATGCATTGGTACTTTGTTAAGAATGACTTTAAAATGGGTTGATTTTTTTTTTCCTTTGTAAAATTTTTGAGTAAAAATGTCTTCTGGGGGTAGGGTGGGGGATGGGGCTATTAATTTTTGCTTGTAAGTGATGCTAAATTGTACTTATAAAATGATTTTTAAATAAAAAATATTTAAGCAAATTAATTTATAATATAAAAAAACAAAGGGATTATGAACCTTAATGACAGTTTAGAACTAGTTATACAGTAAAACTCGTTTAGTACGAACACGGATGAAGCGAATTCACGGATATAGCAAAGTTTTTCTTGGTCCTCGGCAAAATTCTTAACAAATCTTTGTAAAATTTTACGCTTATAACGAACTCTGATATAACGAATTTACGGATATAGCGAACTGATTTTGAGTCCCGTTGTGATTAATTATAATGAAATTTACATCTTTTATAACGAACTTTCACAGATCTTAAAATGTGATAAATTGAACTGACTTTATTTTCTTTTAGCATCTGTATATAAAATTCAGTTCATAATAAAACCTTAGTTATCGAAAGTATAATTTTTAATTTCTTTGCTTCCCTAACATATTTTGTAGTAACACTTGAAGGAAAACATGCATATTGCGAATTCGCTATATATGGTTATACGAATTCGTTATACGGATATAACGAATTACGGATATAGCGAATTAAATTCACAGGTCCCTATGACTTCGCTATAACCAAGTTTTACTGTATCTCCTTTTTAGCTAAATTACTTGTAAGAGGGGGTCGTTTTAAAGATAAAAATTGAAGAAATAATCGGATAGGACATTTCTTTTTTTTATTTGACCAGTTGCTATTAAATTTTTCTACACACGGTTAACAATTAATATTCAGAGTGATTATGCTGATAACAGCACCACAACATACATGTACAATATTAGTAGCTTGTATGTTTTATATGATTGATAACCTTTCACTTATCTCTTACCTGAGATCAGTGAAGATTAAAATTTACGAATATCCATTTTAACATTCCACTTCTAAATTAGTATTTCAGCAGTTGAAAGATTAAGATTCACAAGGATCTATTTTATTATTTATTTATTCATTTATTTATTTTTTTATCAACCAAAGTCAGGTCATTTGTCATACATGTTTTTAGTTTGTTCTGTTTTATGGCTAACTCGTTCGTTTTTAGTTCGATCGACTTAAAAACTTACCTACACATTTAGATTTCAATGTTTTTTATGCTCATCTAGCTATTCGAACAGAAATAAATTCTTTGTAAGTAAAATATATATACAATTCCCATATAATGATATTCATATTTTTGTTATCTTGATCGAATTAATTTTGATAATAAAAAAGCTGGTACCCATTCACATAAACTGGTAGCAAAATTTAAAGAGATGGAGAACGACAGTAATTCAGAAACGGAGGTAATTTCTAAATTAATGAAGTTATTTAATACATATTGAAATCTCCCTTAGCTTATTTGCAAGCCATGTGGTACTCAACTGCATATTCCCGACGTTGATTGTTATACAAGTAGCACTGCCCTGGACATCCGACAACTTCATTGATCAGTCTATGTTAATTTTTTATTATAATGAAATGTCTGTTGCAGGTAGGACAGGAAACAAATTTTAAATGGTTAAAATTAATGATTCATTTTTTATTTTATTTTTTTTATATTAAAGAAGGGATGGTGTTATCAATATCAACCAGCCAAAAGGAAAGTATTTCTATAAAATAGTCAAAGTGAAAGTAGAGAGGTATAAGTCATTTACATGTGATTAAATACTATGTGTCATTCTGTAGTTGAAGTTATGTTTAGTAGTAGAGTTTTTCTGTCTTATTTTATACAGATCATTTTGCCTTACATTTTCCTCCTGACATAATATGAAGATATACAATTTCGCTTATATTGAATTACGGATATATTGAAATAATTTGCATGGTCCCCTGAATTTCAATATATCCGGAGTAGGCTGTATATGTTTTGATTTATTGGTACTTTTGACATGTGCCTCTTAGTTACTGGTTTTTGTACTTTTGGAGGAATATATTATACACAATGACATTTTAGACCAAAGCACTTGACAAGGTAGATGATTTGAGAAAATATAACCATATGAGATGGAACTTTCACTGTTTGTGTGTACAGTATTTTCAATGAGTACCTGTATTTTTGTTTTGTAGATTGATATGGTATTTTGAGCCCTCTGTCCTGACGACTTTTGCTCTGTTAGGATTAGCGATCAGCCTGATCGATTTCCTTGTACCTATAATTGGACCAAATGTTGTCACTGCTAAATGGTAAGTCCACAGGATTCTCTAAAAATCTGTTGATATTTAGCTTTTTTCTCTCTACAAATTCAGTGTCTCATCAATACAACTCAATATTTAAGTGGTGCTTAATATTTATGAGTTGACTCTGTGTTTTACACTACAAAATTATTTATGAATGACAGATTTTGAAATATAAGTAGCAGTGAAGGAGAAAATGCATGGCTGGATTGGGAATTGAACCCAGAACCCCTGCATTACTAATCAGGTGCTCTAACCTGACTGACCACAGAGCTATCCAGACAGATATCCACAGCCCAAACTATTACACCTAAAAGATATAAAAAAGAAAATATGGGCCCATAGAATAATGTGTATGTAATGGGAGAAGAGAAAAATGCAACGGACCAGACAGGGATTCAAACCTGTGCCCCCTGAATCTCTGGTCAGGTGCTCTACCAACTGAGCTATCTAGCTAGCTGCTACCATTGATCACACTCAGCTACATGTACCAGTATTTAAACTAAGTGTACTGTACATACATATAAATTTTCTAAACACTGATTTTTCTGTTTTTGTCTGTTAGGACTGGTAAACAAGAGGCTCAGTACACTGACATCTGCTGTAGAATCCTGAATGCTAAGACTCATTTCCACAATGCCAGGACCACCATGAGCTCACTCAAATCTGAAAAACCAAAGATTGTAAGCATTCTTTATCAGTATTTTGTGTTTTTATATATGCTGGATGTATGTGAACCTAATCTTAGAATGAATATACAAGGGGAAGCATTTTATATAAATTGTCACAATGTCCTAGTTTCTTAATTATCTTTAATTATTACAAACCATTGAGCAGCTGTTTGAATACACACTGAGTGTAAACAATTACCGGGTAAATCTCCAAAAAGATGAACATAATATATTTTTTTAGTTAACTAAAATGAATATTTTCTAAGCCTAAGCCCACAATGTATAAGCAAAGTTTATCTTGCTGGTATTTACCCTATGGGTATTGTTTTAATTCAGTGAGATAGTGGTTGACATTTCTTTTCTTCCTGCAGTACTTTCTGATTGTCATGGGGACCCTGGTAGCTTTGGCCTGGCTAGGCAGCCGGATGGACAACCTGTGTATGACTTATTTCCTGGGTAAGAACTTATAACAGAGATCTAGCATTCATTTGATCATTTGAGGTTGCATTTCTGGGATGTAAGGGACAGGGAAAAAGACAACATCAAGAACATACACTAATTCATTGATATTGATAATTAGTTGAAAATTAGAATAAATTCCCCAGCATCTTGGATTAAAAACCCCTAAAACCTAGCTCTCTCTTTAACATGTGTCTTTTTCTAATTTTTCAAATTTGATCTTTTCAGTGAACTTGGTTTTGCTGATCCCAGGAATAAGACAGCATGCCGTTCTCCAGAAATACCTGGCTAGACTGCTGAATGTCATCAAATCCTTTGTTGGAAAGGGGCCCAAGAAAATGAAAGCCAGTTAGATTCCTACTTCCAATTGACAGCAATAATAGCATCAACTTTTTCCTTCTTAATATAACCTGTCAGTGTTCTTTAATCTAAAATTGTGCCATTAGAATTGCAGGCTGTGTTCTTGCTTCTTAGGGTTCATAGGTCCTCTGCTAAAATACATATTGGTATTTAAAAATTTTGCTTTGTTACTATTGATTTCCCAAAAATCTATAGTTAAAATGTACACAATTTCAACATTCGTTTTCTAAGAATCACCTTTCCACTAGACAATTTTTAAAAGGAATAATAGTTATTTATTCTAAAAAGAGTTATTTCTCTTATCAGAGGGTCAATGAACCTTAAATCTTGAGTAAAGTACAGTGTACCATATATACATGTACATGTATCATTTTTCAATGCAAACAATATCTTATTGTTCTTATTTAAAGTTCTTGTATTTTCTGTATTTTTGTATATTTTTAAAAATTCTATTCACAGAGCCCAAAATATGTTTTTGCATCTGCTGATGTTTATCTGACATGAAATCCAGTCATTTTACAGTATTTCAATACTCAAAATGAATAATGAAAGTGTCAAATATTTTATTCTTTAATATAAAGGCACAAACTAATTATACCTTTCAGAGAGTTTGAAGTTTGAATAAATGTACCAAAAAAAATTGATCAATTTGGTGAAATATTTTATTATCCAAGCGCATTATAAATTGAATCTTGCCAACAAATTATGAACATCATGTATATAGAAACCCCTGAATTATGAAATACAATCAATTTATTCTTAAGTGTTATTTATTATTTTATGTTGTTAATGGCGGTATTAGATGCCCCATGTCTGTTATTATTGGGTTTTTTGTTAGTCTCTTTAGTCATAATAGTTTTGTACTCACCATGGGACCTATATATCATTTTGTTTTTGTTTGTTCAGTATTGTAAAGGTTACCTTAATCATTTGTATAATCAGAAAAAATACCATTTGCTTGATTTGTACTGGAGAGATTGCACCAGTCAGATTATGTTGATGTTTGTATGCCATTTTCTCTATGTTCTAGTTGAAATATTTTTGTTTACATTGAATGATTTGCAATAAGCTTTTTTGGATCTGTCTTAAGAGACTCTTAATTAAATACAGTACTTTTTTTATTATGACAGCTGGAAAAACTCTTTTTACAAGTTTCAGGCAATATGTCACAGGTTTCAAAAATTTAACTCTGTATCAAAAATTAATGTGAAACAAGAAATTAAGAATTTGTTGTTTAAAATCACTCTTGTGTCTTTCCAAATTTTATGATTTCAATTGTTTGTCCATTTTCAAGGAATTAATATGAAAGATGCTTGTAAAGCATTGAAAATGCTGTTAACGTAATTGTTGGCGATTGAGATTTCAATGCATTTCATGTACTGCAAGGAAAGTAAAGTGCTACAGTATAATTTGTCAAATATGCAACTTTTTTTTTTTTTTTACTTAATTATGCATTATGCTTTGTAAAATGTATTTGTACTAATAAGTGTAAATATATATGATTCTTCAGGGATTCAGTAGATGAAATAAATAGTAGTTGTTGTTACAGTCATTTATGGTATAGCAGTGTAATACATCTGTTGCAAATATGTAACCTCCCGTGTGCCTTTGTATGTTTTTTTTATTTTTTAACAAAGAGCCATGATCACCAGTTAAAAGAAGTGCTGACAGAAAACCAGCCAAATGTTTTATGGAAGAATACAACAATTAATATATCAAATAAATGTGATGGATTATGGAATTTTCAACAAATAGTGAAATACTGTAAAGAAATGTATGCAAAAACAAACCTATGTACAGTATTATATCTGCTATTATTTTGAATGAACTCATTTTGATAATGGACTTTAAGAAATACTCAACATTAAAGTTAAATAGATAATATTGCATGCATATACTGAACACGTGTCTACTTGATGATGTAATTGTTTACCTATTCTTTCAGACAAGAAGTAAATGAAATTGATGATTTATCTATAAAATGCTCTATATCAAACACATTTTAGGCTTTTTGTGCTTTAAGCAAATTTTCCCTGATCTAAAAATTTGACAGCTTAATGATATTCTTCTTCACATCTGTAGTCAAAAGATAAAAGCCTGAGGAACAAAATACATGTATAAAAAACTTTTAACACACAGATATCCTGACCTTGTGTGTCTGGCCTTTGCACAATTTGTATATCTGTAAAGATGTGCATTACTATGAATGTGTTCAGTGTTGTATGAATAATATTGGTCTTATCTAATATGTAGCTGCTTTTATACGAGCTTTTGTACATGCTAACTGTTCCATTAATCATGTAAAGTTTGTAGATTTTACAGTGTATTGTCAATAAATGTTCCTCCAGTAATCTGAGTTTGTTGGCTTTTGGAAAAAATATAAACATATTAAGGAGTACCCATGCAATTTTATTTTCCTTGCTGTTTTCCAAATGGTGCAGTGATTAGAGTGGACTCTGCTTTAGAGTTGTGAAGTAAGGAGTTGATCCTTATGTCGAGGGTTCGAATCCCCTGTGGGACGTGGAGACCAGTCCCCAGATGAGACCTTATAAACCGTGGCCTCGTGTTGCAGTGGGTGCTGGCACACTCAAGATCCCTCACTGCTTAAGGGGAATGAGGAAAAAATTTGCAGCTCTCCACCGGCAAGTGGTAGAATCTTCGTTTCAGTGAAAATTCTCCAGAGGGACGCTGAATAACAATCTTTTCCTGACTGATGAACATGATCATGCATAGATGAAATCCCTCATTTTGATAATCAAATTCAACTTCATGGCTTTAAAACTTTTAAGTAAATGAGGATCGTTTCAATTTAAGAAGATATTCTGTATGTTTTTAAAACTATAACTTGATTATAATGTATTTGGTATACTAGCTAACAGTGAATGATATTCATTGTCCATGTCTCTTAAATATATTTTGAATTTTACAGATACATGTAATTACATTAATAACCAAGCAAATTCTTCCTTCCCTAACACTTTATAATACAAATGTAAGTTTGTTTTACTGTAGTCCTGTTACTGAGATTGTATTTACCCACATATTGCAATAAACTAACAATAAATTGAGGTTTTAATGTCGATTTGAAGAAACATACAGGACCATGCAGATTTGTATTGAATCTGTACATGTACATGTACCTTGTACTTTAAATATTTGATTTTTATGTAGAATAAGACAAAGTTAGAATTCAGCAGTTCATCCTAGCTGAGAGACTCTGTTAGATAATGTAATGTAAAGCAATCATTCCAATTAAAATAAATCATTATAGCATTTAATTTTGTTTCAAAGACGTTTTTCAATAAAAAACAAAAAGTACTTTTCACATTTATTTCTATATGGCACATTCAAACAAATGCTAAAATAAAGACCTAATTCAACCTAGGTTGCAACAACATCGACATAACAATCACAGTTTGTGCATATATCCTAGATTGGGTCAACCTGATTGATTGTAAGAATTAAAGCTGGAATGTTATCATGTCTTCTGTAATGGACAAAATTTGGCACAATCAAGATACATTTCATTCATTTTGTCATTTTGAAATACACAAAACAACACATTTCCTGATAGATTGGTTAATATGGCTAAATATTCAGTAGGAACAAAGTTTAAAATGATTAAGGCATAAACAAAGAATAAGTCAGTCATCGTTTCACAAAAATAATGATTCTTGAAACTGGCCCTGTTTACCTGAGAGAAAAGAAGTGGGACGTACCACTAAAAACACTGTATTTTACAAGATTTTAGCACATAATTAAAATCACTGATTAGTTAATGAGAAAAATACTCAATGCATACGATAAAAGTGTAAGTGCATTAATTTGCAATTGTCTCGATCCTGATACATTTTATATACTTTTCATTAAGAACAGCTTTTTCCCTATGATCACCATGGCAACCACAGCTCCTAATCCAAGAGTGACCTTGACAATTGTCCTTGACCTGCTTCCTTTTGATTTGGTGCGTGGAAGGAAACTGGAAGGTCCATAAGCTGTAGTGGCAAGTTCCTGGGCAGACACAGCCTGAGGTCGAAGGTGAAAGAGAATCTCATTTGCAGCTCTGAGTCCTGATTGGACAGCTCCACTCATGTATCCACACCAAGATGTCGCCGATTCTGTGCCAGCAAAATGGATCCTGAAATGTTCAAATATTTACTCTGAGAACATGAGTAACCAACCCTAAAGTACAAAATATAATTCCTGTCTTCCAGGCAAAAATGCACATTTTTGTTTTTTAAGTAAGCACAGAACTGGTTTTAATCTTAATATGGAAAATGTGGGTAAATTTCAAGATTCCTGTTTATAGAACCTTCTACTTTTGGAAAATTTTTACTTTATAGGGAAACGTTAATTACACATCATAGACATGTCCATTACAAGCTAAAGAGTGTTATGTGCAGGGGTCACCATGATTTTCCATTTTATTTTTTATCCCAACATTCATAAGAATCACTTGTATCTAAACCATCTTCAATACCAAAACTTTCACAACAAACATTCCCTACCTATTAAATGGCATTCTCAGCCCCTTGGCAAAGTAAGCCATAGCCCCTGGCCCTACAACACACACAGGGCTGCCCTCAGTATAGGGCTCTACACTCCAGTCTTTTTCTGCGTAGTCCAGATAATTCAGCGCCTCGGGTCCTAGGAAATCTGACAGGGATTTTAACACTGCTGATCTCCTGTCTTCTTCCTACGAAAGCACTTATTTTAAATCAAGTGGAAAATTGTATGTGTTTTCCAAGAAGTAAGTACATGCAGAGATAGAATAGTGATGTTCCCTATGTAACAGTCCATACAAGTCTTCTATGCTGTAAATTGATCACTTTTATTCACAAAAACTTAATATTTTCTAGTAATTACGACAGACAATGTGTGTGCAAAAATTTCATAATTGCATATATACATGTAGATTTTCCTGAAGATTATATGGAGGAGTAACCACAGTTCCTGTAAATTATGTCTTGCTAATAAAAAGTGAATTACTATCTCGGGAAATGAAGTGTCCCGGAAATTTAGTGACCTACAGTATTATCCTGAACAATTAAGTATTTTGAACCCCCTTCACCTTTTGATTTCTCCACTGTATGGCAGGTGCTCCTCCCAGAAAAGCTACAATGGCAGCATTTCCTCTGGCTGATGTGGCATCGTACACAATACAGAGTGGCCCCCTATCACATTTAGTTGACATACTGGGTCCACCATTGGTTACAAATTCTCCTGATAAACCAGCTTTCCTCCAGAATGCCTGCAACATCAGATTTAATCAATGTACATGTACATTTCAATTGATGAAAACAAAATGAAAACTGACTTAATTTGCAATTAATAGCATACCCTAAAATCTTGAAAATAAGCCGCGGCTTATTTTAAGTTTTGGTAAGAAAGTGGGGGCTTATTTTCAAGACCGGCTTATTTTCAAATTGCGGCTTATTATCAATGCAAAAAACTGGTAAGAGAAGAGAGCACTCTTGTATTCATTGGCGTTTCCCGGTGTATGTTCTCTAGGTCTAAGGTGTACATGGTGTAATCAATCGTCTACTTTATGTTTAGAGAATGCCGATCCCGAAAAGTTAATTTCATTGTATACAGGCTACAGCATATGAATTTACATGAAATATAAACTTGTTTTAAAAAGTAAAAATAATATATATAGAATATCCGCTTGCAATTGAATCACTAGATAAATTAATCAAACACATTTTACACATATTTAAACTACTCAATTATACGGTACATTGAAATATAATTACTACCACGCCCTGCCGATCAGCAGGTTTCTTGCCTCCGGCAGTATTACCGGACAGTTAAATGCTTTACAAACAAAAACTTCCTTTTATACATTTACTCATTTAATTATAACAACTTTTAACGCATCATTAGCTTGTACAGGTCTAGATGGGTAACTATTGTTCTGACAATTTCGTGAAAAAAAAATCACCATTTCAGCTGGTTCCGCAATGAAGTTTTTTTAGCCAGCGTAACATGATTACTGGTAAAAAAAAATTAACTTAATACGTTCATTAGTAGCTACAGACTTAGTTCGTTCTATGACGTATGCAGAAATTGGTAAAGGTTAAACGAATTAAAGAAAGATAACTTTTTATTTTGCACAGTAAAAAAAAAACATCTTCACTCGTCAAATTTTTAAGATAAGGAAATCGTCAAACGTTTAACATAGTATTGTCATGACCGGCTTATTTTAAAGACTGGCTTATTTTCGAGTAAATTTTAATGCAAGAAAAGGGTGGCTTATTTTCAAAACCGGCTTATTATTAAATCTGTCTTATTTTCAAGATTTTAGGGTATATATCCATCCCAATATGAGACACCAATGCCTTGATATTAAAAAAAAAAAAATAAAACAAGAGATGTTTGTATGCCCCACCCCTTGGACCTACATTATAGGGTCACAAGGAGAGCAAAAAATTGGCATTTTCCTAAGTCCAAGGGGCAGAACTCTGTCAAAAATTCTTGCTCAACCTGATCTGGACATTCTTCTGATAAATCTCTATACCAAATTTCTTTTCAGTAAGTGCATCCTCTGTGAAGAAATGAACGGAAACTGTTGGTGGATTGACAGATAGACAGATTGACCGACAGACAGCAGCAAAGCAATATGCCTTCTTTGAAGGGTGAGGGGCACAATAACTGTACTTCTTTGTAAGTGACGATGATTTTTGTCAGATCTGCAGCAGGCATTCTCTTTGTTAGTTCTCGTCTATTAGAAGGCAAGATAGGATCAAACTGTATCCCATCTAGAAAAAGACAAAATCAACTTACAAATCATAAATAAATTCATATTCCAGTAAATATTATACATTAAGTACTCTAATCAACATTTCTTCAAAAATCATTGTATACAGGGACTTACTTGTCATGTTGGGTGGAATAGCCAGGACTAATCTGTCACAACTGTAGACGTCACCCTTCTCTGTTGTCACGGTAACACCATTGTCCCTCTGTAAGGCCAAATTCAAAAGTCTAGTCATATACTTTTCCTTGATTGTGAGCTCTGACAATACATGTATAAAACTAAAAGTCACTGATATTTCTTGCATATAAATAAATCTTGGCTTGTTTATATTATTTGATAAGACATTCAGTCTCTCTGATTTTCTGTAAAGTTTTTTATACCTGTGTGATTTTGCTGACAGGTTCCTGCAGCTGAACACAAGATGGAGGGAGGGAAGCTGCTAACTTCTGACTGATCTGCTGGGCTCCTCCCTTCAAAATAAATTTATAAATTCCTTGATTTCTGGACAATTTTATAAGGTGCAAGTGATGAGATTTACTTTAAAGAATTATTTATTAACAGTATACATGTATAAATGTAAAATACTAACCACAATTTTATATTCCTGTGCTGTGTATTCCGTAGCCTCTATCAGATTCTTAAGACCGCCAGCAGCACTCATATAACTTATAAAGTACAGTACAGAAATCTGTGATAACTCCACTCCGAGCACACAACGACAAGCAGTCTCGATAGCATCTCTGGCACCTGGTGAAGAAGAAAATAATTATATAAATGATATATCAAGGTTGTTAAGGACATAATGTAGTTTGAACTTTGTTTTGTTTTTCTCTGGAGTTGAAGAGTTCCAATACTTTAAGGAACTAAATGCTTCATTTTAAATGTCCATATATGCTGTTGTACACTTCTTCTAAAACAAGTTTTGCATTTTTCTTTGAATTTTACAAGAATTTTTAACACTTGATATCTTTTTTAAAACCCCTGGTAATGTGTATTTACCATGGAGACTACGTGATTGTATAATGGTATACAAGAATAGAAAAAACGGGGAAATTATTGGTCCGACTTTGAGAGACAACTTTGGATATCTCCAACCCCCGGATATCTCGAAGACGTGTCCAGGTCCCCTCAACTTCGAGATACTGATATTTCACTGTATAAGCAAGATTTTTTTTTCTTTATAATTCAAATAAAAATGATTTTCTATTCGGTCTTTCTCTATCACGCAAAATTTAAAAGATTAAAATATCAAAACCTTCAAACATTTCTTAAAAACCTTTAGTCCAAAGTTGGTTATTGATAAACGTGTCCATGGTCATGCTATCCCACTCAGCTCCATATGGACTCTCGTATGGATCCCGGATATCAACTTGCTTTCTCATCCACTCCAGCTACAATTTAAAAATTGGGAGTAATTTTAGAATGGACCATTTTCCCCTCTCATTATAACAGACAGTCATCAAGTTCTTATTTTTCTGAAAACATATAGGTTGGAAATAAAAAAAATAATAAAGTTGACATTTGCACATTGACTCTTTTTTCCATCCTATTGGATTGTTTAATTCAGAAATCAATATATAACTGTGCTCACCCTAAAAGTCCCAGTGTCACAATATACCATAAATTGTTGACTCATTTATTGATATTATAGAAGCAATTCCCCTCACTCAAGATTTATATATCTCATGATTAAATGAGTGGCACAAATAAATATAAACTTTTACATTATCTATGTACTCTTTCTATTCCTTGCATATAAGCCACAAACCTTGAACATTAACTTCTGTAGATCAATCAGTGCTAGTGGGGACAGCGAGGGGATATCTGAGCTATAGCTGCTTATTCTGTCACTTCCCAGCTGCATAAACTTCTTGCCCTCCAGATACTGGACGTGTGTGGAGAGTCCCAGCTCCTCCAACAGGGCCATGATGTGGGGCTGGGACCTTAAAAATAAATAGAAATAATGAAATCTAACAATTTAAAAAATGTTTCTAATGATATGCACAGATATGCTCACTCCCTAATTCTATGCACATTGTTAAACCAACATGAGTATTTAATCCACCTCTCAACCCTTTATAGTCATCTATAAAGACCAATAAACTTGCTTGTTTTAAATTTTCTGCCATATCCGACAACCATCAAAACAAGTGATTTGATTGGTCTGTAGAGACAAAATAAAGGATTGATAGGAACCTTAGAATTTTTTGGAATTTCCTAATTATGCTTAAAAATTCTTAACAAAATAGATTAATGCATGTTTAAATCTCTTCTTTACCTTCCAACCCACTGGCCTCCGAGGTCAAAATTATCTGTTCCATCTGCTGCTTTTAATGGTAATGTTAATGTTCGTCCACCAACTCTGTCTAAAAGATAGAGGGGTAAAAACTTATTTCATGGGGGACTGCACAATTTGTTTTCATTTGAAGATGGAAGAAGATTAATTTTGAATTGATGGAAGAAAAAAAACATGGTTATAAATAATAGGGAGCTATAGCAAAGAAAAAAAACATGGTTATAAATATTAGGGAGCTAAAGCAAAGAAAAGTCTGACGGATACAGTGTTGTGAGGGAATTGAGAATCTAAAGCTACACATGTATAATAATATAAACCTGAAAATACACATGGTCACCACAGGAAACAAGAGGCCCATGGGCCACATCGCTCACCTGAGAAGCTTTGACCATTCTGTTCTTTACCAGATTTCACCCTTGTTATGCATAATGCATCCCCACCCTACCCCACTGATCATAATTTAGACATTTTGAAATCTACACTACCCCATGATCCTTCCATGGGCACATATGTTTCAGCTTTTTTGGCCCAGTGGTTCCTGAGAAGAAGATTTTCAAAGATTTTTCCTATATATTTCTATGTA
>PRKT01000135.1:928328-943751 GCA_003671525.1 Saccostrea glomerata | reverse complement strand
TTTACTGGCCCAGTGGTTCTTGAGAAGAAGATTTTTTAATGACCCCACCCTATTTTTGTCTTTTCTTCATTATCTCCCCTTGTGAGGGGATATGTCCCTTCATTTTACCAATTTAAATTCCCCTTTACCCAAGGATGCTTTGTACCAAGTTTGGTCAAAATTGGCCCAGTGGTTCTTGAGAAGAAGTCGAAAATGTGAAAAGTTTACAGACGGACAGACAGACAGACAGACGGACAGACGGACGGACAGACAGACGGACGGACGACGGACAAAATGTGATCAGAAAAGCTCACTTGAGCCTTCGGCTCAGGTGAGCTAAAAAAGAGATATAAGACTGTAAATATTAAATTCTCTTATGTTTTTTAAAGAACCCTGTATTCCAAAATCTAACTCTAAATCTAAATCTAACTCAGTTAAATAAACTGTAATGTTTTTTTTTATATATATAAATATGATATTGTTGTATATAGAACAGGGATGGAATTTTTGTCCATATGAAAGGCCCTAAACATGACAATAAGTGCCCTAATCTAGGAGCCTATTTAGTGTCTTAATTATGGTGCCTTACATATGCTCTAAATGAATAAGGGGTCCTGTTACCTAACAATGGTGTGGTGGCCCTAATAGTCGGAGCCTAATGCCTTAACAGGTGCCCTATATTTGGAGCCTTATGCCCTAACAGGTGCCCTATCTATCGAGCCTAATGCCCTAGCAGGTGCCCTATCTATGGAGCCTAATGCCCTGACAGGTGCCCTATTTATGGAGCCCAATGCCCTAACAAGTGCCTGTCTATGGAGCTTAATGCCCTAATAGGTGCCCTTTCTATGGAGCCTAATGCCCTAATATGTGTCCTATCTATGGAGCCTAATGCCCTGACAGGTGCCCTAATCAAAGAGCTTAATGCCCTAACATGTGCCCTATTCATGGAGCTTAATACCCAAACAGGTGCCCTATCTATGGAGCCTTGTGCCCTAATCATGGAGCTTAATGCCCTAACAGGTACCCTATCTGTGGAGCCTTATGCCCTAGCAGGTGCCCTGTCTATATAGCCTAATGCCCTAACAGGTGCCCTATCTATGGAGTCTAATGCCCTAATCATGGAGCCTAATGCCCTAACAGGTGTCCTATCTATGGAGCCTAATGCCCTAACAGGTGCCCTTATCATGGAGCCTAATACCCTTACATGTGCCCTATTCATGGAGCTTAATGCCCTAACAGATGTCCTATCTATGGAGCCTAATACCCTAACAGGTGCCATATTCATGGAGCATTATACCCTATGAAGTGTCCTAATCATGGAGCCTAATGCCTTTACAGGTGCCCTATCTATGGAGCCTAATGCCCTTACAGGTGTCCTATCTATGGAGTCTAATGCCCTGACAGGTGCACTAATCAAGGAGCCTAATGCCCTTACATGTGCCCTATTCATGGAGCCTAATACCCTAACAGGTGATCTATTCATGGAACCTAATGCCCCAACAGGTGTCCTATCTATGGAGCCTTTTGTTCTAATCATGGAGCCTAATGCCCTAACAGGTGCCCTATATTTGGAGCCTAATGCCCTAACAGGTGCCCTATCTATTGAGCCTAATGCCCTAGCAGGTGCCCTATCTATGGAGCCTAATGCCCTAATCATGGAGCATAATGCCCTAACAGGTGCCCTATCTATGGAGCCTAATGCCCTAATCATGGAGCCTAATTCCCTTACAGGTGCCCTATCTATGGAGCCTAATGCCCTAACAAGTGCCCTATCTATGGAGCTTAATGTCCTAGCAGGTGCCCTATCTATGGAGCCTAATGCCTTAGCAAGTGCCCTATCTATGGAGCCTAATGCCCTAGCAAGTGCCCTACCTATGGAGCCTTATGCCTTAACAGGTGCCCTTTCTATGGAGCATAACAAGGAGAGTGAGACAGTGAACAGATATACATAGCTTGGATTTGATTTGTAAAAATGCACTTGGATATTATTAATACACTCATTAAAACTAACTCTGGTGTAGTTCTTGTTTTGGATTAAATAAGATCTAGGGTTCCTAACTTAACACAGGATCCACAATATTTTGTGACGCTGTCAAAAACAACCCCATAGAAAAATGTCGCAGAACTTTAAAACTTTAAAGAACTTTAAAATTAACTAGCCAACTAAGTCACTCAAAAGTAGCAAAATTATGACAAACACAAAACTGTGTATTCCCCCCGATTCTTATCCCTGTTTATATACTGTGACTTGTGCATATACGTGTATATGTTAATGGTACATGTAATCTTGGATCAGACTCAGAGGGACCATAATACATTTTATACACTGTACATGTCTTAATTTTGGGTATATTTTCTTACATTGCATACATTGACAATTTATAACCTTAACTGAGTTAGTTACTTTTGGCCTCTAGTACAACGATCTGTAAAGATGAGTCCTTTTTATGAAGCTGATAGGCAGCAGTCAGCCCCGATATACCTCCGCCCACAACCACAACATCTACATTCATTTTGAACAACCATTTCACGGTGTTGAGTCAATTTCCTCCCCCTGAGAAGATGCACAAGAGACATAGAAATTTGAGTTAAGATGCAAAACGCTAACTGCATGATGATGATGAATAAATTTACAAGAAACATTATTAAAAATATAGCAAATACATACTACATGTAACATCAGCAAAGTGTACCTCTCTCAATGTGTTTATGACGATGTTTATGAAGTCTCTATTTCTATTAGGGATAATTTGACTAGACACCGCATGAGTCGGTGTTTGAAAATGAAAGTAGATGTTGTGGTGGTGGGTGGGGGTATATCGGGACTGACTGCTGCTTATCAGCTTCATAAAAAGGATTCATCTTTACAGATTGTTGTGCTTGAAGCCAAAGGTAACTTTTTCAGCTAAAATTAGAAGTTGTCACTGTCTGTAACTTTGTGTATGCAATGTTTGTTTTTATGTAGCCTACCATTTGTTCACGGAATAACCAGATAACTCAGTGTCTGCTTTATAGCTCACCTCAGAGACAATAATATGATTATCAAAATTTTACATAAAAATATATAGGAAAATCTTTAGAATCCTCCCTTTCAAGAGCTGTAAAACCATGTGTATGCTAGCCTGATCAAACCATGACTTAACTGTCCACAGAAGATATAGACACCCTATTCCATCATTCATAGAAAACACAAATTTTGGGTTCATAATTTTCATGCAAGAATACCTTGATTAAATAAACTAATTTTCCCTTCCTTTATTTGTAGACAGAGTGGGCGGACGAACATTAACGTTGCCCTTAAAAGCAGCAGATGGAACAGATAACTTTGACCTTGGAGGACAATGGGTTGGGAGGTACTGTAAACATATTACATTTGGCTGTGTATTCATTTTAGCGCTTTTGGCAGAAAGATACTTCCACTAATTCAAGTACATCGCTAAATGTCTTTAACATTGATACATGAATATTAAGAACATCAAGAAATGCGCTAAATCAAATCAACTCTAACTTGTTTAAAATACATATTCCGCTTAATATCGTACACACCAAATATGATACATTTACAGTAATTAAAATAATATGAGACTTTTTCATTAAGACTTTTTGGATAATATTAAGCAAATAGATTAGCATAATATAAAATCAGACCATTTGACATAATATCAGAGTGTACTATGTACACATTTTTAATGATTAACATAAAGAGCAATATATGGTAAGTGTCTCAATTGGCCCCTTAAAATGAATATCTTAGTTTTACTTTATATATAGCTTTAAATTGTACAGATATATATGCGACCTTCATTGGTCATTTTCATTTTGATCTAAATGCCGTTATTTTAGAAATATGACATCATAAAAATCACGCTTTCCCTCCATTTTAGCATATTTTGTATAAAACTGCTTATTTTCAAACAGTTTTTCTTCCTGAAAATATAGAGCGCAGCCTAGAACAAGCTTTATATTTTTACCAAAGATGTATCTATCCAATACTAATTAGTGACAGAAAAATTATGTATGTTCTACACTGCGCTCTATGTTTCCCATAAGAAAAAACATCAAGAAAAGGTTATATTTTTGACTTTTTTGTTAAAAAAGCAAAAATAGCATTATTTCTCATGTCATTTACAGCTAGTGAGTGCATATAAATATGAAAAATATATTGGAAATATTTCTAATATAATCTCTTCTACAAAATAAATATCAATTAAACATATCTGAATGTCATTCTATAATGTTGATTTTTAGGGGGCCAAAATTGGACTTTATCATATATACTCCTTTCCTTTGTTTTTCACTCCAGAATAGCACATTTGACTCAATCAGTCTATGTAACTAAATTACAAGTTTTATGGTTGTGCATAGTTTGACCATGTTATAAATTGTTATTGAATGATTCATATTGTATTATATCTATACAGCAAAACTGGTTTAGTACGAACACGGATATTGGGAATTTACGGATATAGCGAATTAAGTCATCTTGGATCCCCAGCTTGATAAATTTAATGTCTTTTAATATGGCTATAACGAATTACGGATATAGCGAAGTAATTTCACAGGTCCCAGTGACTTCGTTATAACCGAGTTTTACTGTAGATGCCAGCCCCACATCATGGCCCTGTTGGAGGAGCTGGGACTCTCCACACATGTCCAGTATCTGGAGGGCAAGAAGTTTATGCAGCTGGGAAGTGACAGAATCAGCAGCTATAGCTCAGATATCCCCTCGCTGTCCCCACTAGCACTAATTGATCTACAGAGATTTATGTACAAGGTTGGTATAAACTATAATATTGCTTTCTGGAAATTCACCAGAGACCATTTCTGGAGACACTCCTCTCCTTCTCATTCTATCAAAGCAAAAATCTATCAAACCTTAATTCCAATGATACCAATTAACATTTTATTGAAAAAAAAAAACTGAATTATTTTTTGGGAGTTTTTGATAACAAAATAGACATTGTAACATTGCATGTGCACACCAGCAAATACACATTCAAATGATTACTGGGAAATTTCCGACAGCCATTTTTTCACTATGACACTTTAGATAATTTCCACTCTGATTGTTTTTCATCTGAGGCATTAACATGTTTCTATATAACGTCTGTGTGAGTCTTTGTTCCTATTTTCATGAATTTTTTTTTAAACATTAATCACATTTCTTAAAATGAGCTTTTTCATACATTTTTTCAATCTCATTGGTAGCTGGAATGGATGAGAAAGCAAGTTGATATCCAGGATCCATACCAGAGTCCGTATGGTGCTGAGTGGGATGCCATGACCTTGGACACATTTCTCAACAAGCAATTGTGGACTAAAGGTTAAATGTTTCATTATTTCTAATATTCAGATTTTATTGCACATGTATAAGAGGGACTTTGTGCATTGACCCATTAGCTTAGCCCATAGAATCCCACACAGTTCTTCGGTTTGACCCCAAGACTGGATGACATTTTTCCACATCTGTTATTAGCTCACTTGAATTGAAAGTTCAAGTGAGCTTTCCTGATCACCCACTGTCTGTTGTCCGTCTGTCCGTAAACTTTCCCCATTATCAACTTCTCAAGAACCACAGGGCCAATTCTAATCAAACATGGTACAAAGTGCCATTAGGTGAAGGGGAGTTTAAATTGTTAAAATGGAGGGCCATGTACCCTTACTTAGGGAAATAAGAAAAGACAAAAATAAGATGGGGTTATTAAAAAATCCTCTTCTCAAAAATCATTATGCCAGAAAAGCTGAAACATCTGGAAGCATCCTGGGATAGCGTAAATTCTAATTTGTTCAAATCATGACCCCAGGGGTAGAGTGGGGCCACAATAGGTAAACCAAGTTTTACTGATACATTGAAATATATAGGAAAATTGTTTAAGAATCTTCTTCTCAAGAACCACTGGGATAGAAAAGCTGAAACTTCTTTGGGTTGTGTAAATTCTAAATTGTTCAAATCATGACCCCTGGGGGTAGGGCGGGGCCATGATAGGTATTACAAAGGGGGAATCTGGTAAAGAACAAAGTTACTCAGGTCTGCAATGTGTCCCATGTGTGATTAGTAAGAAAAAGGGGGCAAGAGTATTTTACGTATTGGGTACGCATATTGGCCTGGTAGCTCTGTTGGTGGAGCACCCACAAGGTAAACTGGAGGTCACGGGTTCAAGTCACTGTCTGACCAACATTTTCCCCCAGCTGACTTTGTATCCTGAAAAAATGACAAAAATTGTTCATTTGAAAATAATCCATAGGACTGAATTTTCATTGAAAAACAAAATGCTTTGTAACAGGAGCTATCATAGAAAAGAACTACAGTGAAACTTGTCTAATCTTAATGTTGTATAATCCAAAAACTTGCCTTGTATGATGAAAAACTTGAAGTGTTTTATAACAAATTAATTTCTTTAAAATGGTATCTAATCTGAAATGTCGTCTAATCCGGCCAATTTCTTTGGAACCAGTTGCATCTGGATCAGACAAGTTTTACTTTGCAACCATACAGATATTCACCCATCCCCTTAATGAACCATCCGGAACACCTCGAACCTTTCACAGAAAAACACTATTCTGTGAAAAAAACACTATTCTGTAAAAGGCCTGAGGTGTTCCTAATGCTTAATGAGCTAGCCTTAGTACATAAGTCCTCGAACCACTTCATGCTTCACCGAATTTCAAGATCCAATACAGCTTATTATTCGTAGCTTCGTAACGTAGTGGAAAAGGCTGTGACGTCATAGCTATTAATGAGCTGGATATTGTTTTCTTCAACAGGTGCTAAAGAAACCATAGAGGCTGCCAGTCGCTGTATGTTTGGCATAGAGTCATCTCAGATTTCGGTTTTGTACTACATTAGTTATTTGAGTGGTGCTGGCAGTCTTAAGAATCTTATAGAGGCCACAGAATACACAGCACAGGAATATAGAATTATTGTAAGCTGATTGTAAACTTAGATTGATGCATTATTTAAAAAGATAATGTCCTTTTTATATATTCTGGTTTAAGAAATTAATTGTATAGTATTTAGTTAAAAGATAAATTTCTGAGAAAAAATATTTCAAAGGACATGTAATTTTTATCCACAATTTTTTCTACAAGTGCAAGACAATGCAAGATTTCAATGTCAGAAACTGGGCAATCTTATGTAATTTGGTAGGGAGGAGCCCAGCAGATCAGTCAGAAGTTAGTAGCTTCCCTTCCTCTATCTTGTGTTCAGCTGCAGCAACCAGTCAGAAAAATCACACAGGTATAAAAATCAAAACAAGATAGAAATATCTTGCACAAGTACATTCCATTCTGAAGAAAAACAGCCAATTTTATCAAATTCCAACAAAGAATTTTAAAACAAAATTAAATTGTGAACTGAAAAAGTCTTCTTTTTTCATAATAATTCAAGACTTTTTCAAGTATTTTCAAATAGAGTCTTTTTGAAATCTTGCAGCAGGAAAATGGTGATGTTTCCGTGACAACAGAGAAGGGGGACGTCTACAATTGTGACAGATTAGTCCTGGCTATCCCACCCAACATGACAAGTAAGTCTCACAAATAAATCTTAATCCCTTATACATGTACCGGGGGGTACTTTCACTTTTCATTTGTGTGACAAAGTAAGATCTTATCTACAATGATTTTATGCTTCATGTACATGACAGACATGAATCCAGAATTTTTTTCCAGGGGGTGGGTCCACCCCAGTCAAAAAAAATAAACACTCCAACCCCTTTTCTAGATCTGCGCATGCATAACCGATAAAAACAGTAATGTTTTTATGCAAATAGATGTCATTCCCTTGTATCAGTTTTGATTTGGATGAATGGTTTTGCCATGGTTACTAAAAATAGAAATTTATGTGAAATACAATCAAAATGCTACTCCTCCTACAGTTTTTGTCTGATTTCAATTAAACTTGGCATACAAGAGGACTGCAATAAGATACATAATTATTTATTGGTTTAGATTTCATTGAACAGTGTTTCTGTGGTTACTGAAAATAAACCTTTCTTTGAAATACTTGCAAAATTGTACTTCTTCTAAAGTTTTGATTAGATTTCAGTAAAACTTGGCACACAAGTAGAATACTTTAAGATTCAAATGATTATTCTTTTCATCAATTTAGATTTCTATGAATAGTGTTGCACATCTTCGCTAGCCAAGGGTTTCTGATACACTACTCTCCTCATAACCCTTGGCATACGGTGTTGATAGAAACTGGGTTTTTTTTTCTCCAGTTCTGATTGGGATTTGGTACACCTGATCGACCAATCAGCAATTGTTTTTTGTAAATGACGATATTTGCATTCGGGATACTTCTTGAATCTTTAATCTCGGAAATGAAAAACGCAAGTAAACAATGATCCGTAAGATAACATTCAATTCTATGAATAGCCATGGTGTCATCCAATATCTTCTAAATATGTGCTTAAGAATCTAAATTGAAGCTTCAGATTTGTTCTATAAATGATAAATAAACATAACTCAATTGTTGCTTCTTAATTACCCTTGAAAAAACTTTAATTTAATTTGTTTTAAACACGTCTCTTTATTTCTGGCGATGAAGCAATCTGTGCGTACCTGATAGATTAGAGATGACATGAAGGAAAACAATCCCGTCTTATGACTTTACCGTATGCCAAGGGTTTATGAGGAGAGTAGGGTATCAGAAACTCTTGGCTAGCGAAGATGAGTGTTGCAATGATTACTAAAAATCAAAAATTTTGTAAGATTGTTTTGAAAAGCTACATGTACTCCTTCTACAGTTTTAATCTGATTGCAATCTTTCCATGAAAAGAGACTTAATCAAAGATCTTTGTTCTATTTCTTACTGCTGCAAAGTTTCAAATCTTCTTGCTACTTTTCTCTTCCTTTGTTATAAGTACAAATCAGTATAGAGCTACAATCCTGACAGAGACTTCTGCTTAGTCGATGGGTAGGGAGAGGACAAACAGACAATTTTTCAAGATGACCTTATTGAGTGAATCAGATTTTTTATTGATTTTATCTTTTTTGTCCTTTAGATAGAATTCAGTTTGACCCTTTGCTGCCTTCATGCAAAAGAGAACTGGTAAAGAGGATGCCTGCTGGGAATCTAATTAAAGTCATTGTCACCTATAAAGAGGCAAGTGTAATATTAGAACTTTTTCTTATTCAGTTAAAATTTTTGTTAATATCAAATGGAATGAAATGTTAATATCAAATAGAATGAAAAATAAGGGTATGAAATATCTTCGATTCATTTCTTTCACAATGAGTTTGCACAAATATTATTAATATTTTGGTTGTATATATGTTACTTTGATGAAGTTGATCCCTAGTTTATGACATGATCTGAAATCTGACATCATTCAGGCATTCTGGAGGAAAGCTGGTTTATCAGGAGAATTTGTAACCAATGGTGGACCTAGTTTGTCAACTGAATGTGATAGGGGGCCACTCTGTATTGTGTATGATGCCACATCAGACAGAGGAAATGCTGCCATTGTAGCTTTTCTGGGAGGAGCACCTGCCATACAGTGGAGCAATCAAAAGGTTTGATTGATTTTCTTTAAAAGTAAAGAATAATTATTTTTACTAGTTATCTACTTCTTGTACCTTTACAGCTTACAGATTTTCCAAAAGAAAAATTGTATTTTATAAGTAAAATACTAACAATTATAGCATTGCTTGTAGGGCAAAATTGGACAAAAAAGAAAGTTTAACTTGGCAAATCCATAAAAGAAGAATAGACATTTATGTCATTAAGAGTTATCTCTCTTATCAGAGTATTGCTGAACCTTAAAGCACTGGCAACTAGAGGACCTCCTTTTCAAAATATAGACCCTTTAAAACTTTCATGTTCAATTTTTTTTAGTATTTTGATTCATGAAAAAAAAATATTTAAAAAGTAATACAGTGAAACCTGTCTAATTCAGGTGCAATCTACAGTGGCTGAAACGTTATTGTTGACAACTTACACGAACGATCACGTTACACGAACGATCCCGCACGATTAACGCACGATCAAACCTGTTACACGAACGATCTCCCACGTTCACGATTCTACACGTTACACAGTATTACACGATTGCTAACGCAAACGCACGATTCTTCACGCAAAATAGTTCAAAATATTTAGGAATCGATATTTTAAAAACAAAATACGGCTTAATACTTAAATTAAAGATTTCAAAGAGTTATCAATTTTTTTTCATAGACTTTGAAAAAAAAACCGGAAATTTATATTTTTGTAGCTAGATACGTGTAAAATTAATATTTTAGATTATAAATAATTATTTCTAAGGTAATTCTCCAACCTAAGAAAACGGATTTTTTTTTTCGTTCTATCAGAAGATGTACATGCATGTTGGTCGTATAATTTGATTCAATTGGATTTCATGATATGCAGAAAGGCGGATACGCTTAAAAGGAAAAGATGTCAGCATGGAATGACTTAAATTACAATTTATATCCGTATGTTTCCATTGATTTAATGTCTTTTAATATCTGAAAATGAACTTGTCAATAATTTAATTTTTTTTATTTGCAGAAAGTTAAAATCAATTAATTAAAAATCAGCTCAAGAGATAAACACAGATAATCAAAATCCCTGAAAATCATGTCATGTGCATGTATATTCGTCAACTAAATATTACGCCAGTATAATGTAAGTGTTGAGAAAATTTTTATTTATTTGTAAAAAAAAAAATACTGATTTTCGAAGTATTGATTTCAAAATTATCTTGACTACAATTAGTAGTAAATAATAATGAAAATCAGATTTAAAAAAAACGTTATATAAAGATCTAAGTACGGTTTATCACAATATTGATCGCACTGATTGACGAGAACTTAATGTTGTACGACTTACTATATTGCTTGTTTACGAGTGGTAATAAGTTCGTTCTGCATTCTATCATGTAAATTGCACTTCATTCATATTATTTGGATTTGAATAAATAAATTGAAAAATAAAAACAAGAGAAATGTTTATTTTACAAATAACATTCCGAGAAAAACTTACAAAACGAAATTTACACGATTCTAAACGCACGATCTCGCACGATTAAAAATGCAAACGATTGAGTCTGATACACGCACGATCTCGCACGTTACACGAACGATCACGCACGATACACGAACGATTCTACACGATTGGTTTGTCAACAATAACGTTCCAGCCACTGTAATCAAAATTAGATGTTGAATTAGATCCGCTTGCATACTCGCTACACTAAGATCTAACAACATGCCATAGAGGGTCCTGTCAGGGATCAAATTCTATTGACCAATCAAATCGTTGCCTGCAAAATCATCATATATTTGTTGATGTAATCAAAGCAAATTAGTCGGGAGTTGTTCTAAATTTGACCTCAGAAGTGACCCTCTATGGGATGTTGTTAGATGCTAGTGAAGTGAGTATGCAAGAGTATCTAACATCTAATTTTATTTACCCCAGTAATTAGATAGATCAAGGTGTTGTGTATTTTGAAATCTTGCCTTCTAAGCTTTAAATCCCTTTCCGTACATTTCATTGTTTAAAATGTTGTCTAATCTCGAATTTGTTTAATCTTGCAATTTCTCTCTAACAAACAGTGTCTGGATTAGCATGGTTTGACTGTATACTTTAAACTTAAAATAGACATTTTCAAATTTTTAAATCTCTGACCAATGCGAACCAGAGAGATGATTTAATTTAAATGTGCTTTAATACTGTATACAGGGAAATTTTTGCCCCATTTTATTTTCACCCCTTTTGCCCTTGTCACAAGTGGGCGAATTTAAAATGGGGTGAATTCAAAGAACACAGTACAGTGTATAAATTCTTAAACAGTACTGGGACTGGGCGAATTTAAAACAAGGCAAATTTTAAAGCAAGTGTAAAAGGGCGAAAATAACCCTGTATATATACAGTACTAGTAGGAAAGAAGACAGGAGATCCACAGTGTTAAAATTCCTGTCAGATTTCTAGATTTGTTTGATGGGTTTTTTTTGTAATTATCATTTGCTTCCACCTGGTTTATGATAGAGCTATACTATTGTAGGAAGAAGACAGGAGATCAGCAGTGTTAAAATCCCTGTCAGATTTCCTAGGACCCGAGGCTCTAAATCATCTGGACTATGTAGAAAAAGACTGGAGTGTAGAGCCATATAATGAAGGCTGCCCTGTGTGTACTGTAGGACCAGGGGCCATGGCTTACTTTGCTGCAGGACTTAGACTTCCCTTCAATAGGTATCTACCTTACACAGTCACACAGTTTTGAGTAGTAGTTGTTCAGAGAAAGAGAAAAAGCCATTATGAGAAAATAATGTCCACAAATCAGAATCATCAACATATTCTTTTTTGCTTAAGTCCACAGTACATTTGATGAAATGACAGTAGACTAAGTGTACATCAAAGTTAATTCAAACTGACATTAATTTTTTTTTTCTCAAAAATCTACAAGTTTACAAGAACAACTTAACTAAAAATGATAAATACCTGTATGGATACTTCAGATTTTTTTTTCAACCTATAGCTGCCAGGGTATAGGGAACCGGATTCAAAATCCTAAAATTGAAATACACAGTATGTTGGAAAATTTCTAAAAATCCTCTTAAAAACTACATGGCTACTGATTTCCTTAAAAAAAAGTAACATTGTTAAATTGAAATAAAAATGTTCCCATGTACCAGAATATTTGCATAAGTAATTCCCTTTATTTTTATTTCCAAGTAACAGAATTTCTTAGTTTTTTTGGTTTGATTTTTAGAGGTTACACTTGAGAAGCAGAATTTTTTTCTTTGCTATTTTGACAGTTTTTTTTTTAAATTCTCAGGATTCATTTTGCTGGGACAGAATCGGCCACTGTATGGTGTGGCTTTATGAATGGTGCTGTCCAATCAGGACTCAGAGCTGCAAATGAGATTCTCTTTCACCTTCGACCCCAGGCTGTGTCTGCCCAGGAACTTGCCACTACAGCTTATGGACCTTCCAGTTTCCTTCCACACACCAAATCAAAAGGAAGCAGGTCAAGGACATTTGTCAAGGTCACTCTTGGATTAGGAGCTGTGGTTGCCATAGTGATCATAGCAAAAAAAGTCGCCAGCAGTCTTAATGAAAAGTAAATATAACCAGACATTTCAAACTTTTAAAATGAAAAACAGCCATGTTATTTTCTCTGCATAACCTTAATTTTGTCCCAATTTTTTAAAAATACATTGATCTTAGAGTTCCCTTTTTTTCCTCAGGTTCACAGAGTCAGTTTCAAGAGTCGTTATTTTGTAAAATCCTGATGTATTCTTTGTTTTGACTACGTGCTATGTACTTATTAACCATCGAATCTTTCAGGAATTATGTTGTTTTGTGTATTATGTAGATGTGATATGAGTATAACAAAGGTGATAGAAATGCATGTACATGTATGTTAAAAAAATGTCTTTTGATTGTGCCAAATTCTTGTTATGTTGTTGATTTTTGTAATATTATTGTTAATGGGCATGATAACACTCCAGCTTTAATCCTTAATCAACTTTACTCTTTCTGTAATTTAGTTTAGAATTTTTTTTAAGATTTAAATGTATTTCTTTAATTATATTCTCAGTCTGGCATCTGTTTGTGCCATAATGGAAGCAAAATAATATTTCTTTTTTTTTGTTTGTATTTATTTCTTTAACAAAAATGTTGTGTACAAAATGCATTGTTTTTATCTGAATTTCCAATTAAAGATACAACATACTTTACATCATATTAATGACTGCTTATTTTTCAGGATAACTTGAACTATAAAATCATAGTACCATAAGAAGTTCTTAGACAAAAAAAAATCAGTTTATATTACTAATTATTTGAAAAGATATGATTTTACAATAATCCCTCTATTTTTCAGTAAAAAAATATAGAATAACTCTCTAAAATAAAAATTGTAATTACAAGCACATCAAAGAGGAAGAGGCTCCAATGCCCTAAAATGGCCCCAAGATTTTCAGTAATAAATTGTTTATAGACATGTAGAGGTATTGTAATTTTCAGAAACATTTAAATTTTTGCCGTGCGACGCACATGCTGCTTGTATGACGTCATCAATCTTGCTATGTTGAATGAATGGAGACTTCAGATTTCTATAATAAAGACATAATCTATGGTTTTTCAATACAAAATGTTGTTAAAATTCATTATCTAAATATAAATATAATTTATCCTGAACTTTTATTTATCCAAAAAAAACACTGTCTGATTTTATTTAACAACAGGCACACATTGCAATGAGAGCAAATGTTTTTATAAACAACAACAACATTTAATGATTAAAGACCATCTTCAAAACACACTGTCCAATATCTGTTTTTATGTCATTTACATTAGTCTGCTCTTAGATCTAAATATAAATTGAAATCTATACAGTATAATAATAGATTAATTTGTTCAACAGAGCAACATTAGCAACATTTTAGAACTAGATACTGCAAAAAATTAATAATTAAACACTTCACTAATGTAAATTATTTTTCCATATTTACGTTAACTATTGCACACTTATAGTGATTTCTGTTTTCCAATACTTTGGTGCAAGTAAACACTAAACGTTTTTATATTGAAACCTCCCAAAATACATACAAACTAAATTTCTCAACACGTTTTAAAAGTACTTTTTAGTGTAAAAGTTGTAACTAAGTAATTTACACATGTATGCTTAAAAGGAAAACACTCGGAAAACTTTCAAAATCAAATAGTACAATTCTCAGTCATCCTTGGACTTTCAGTAAGGCGTGGCATTAGCGTCTCTAAAAAAACGACATCGCTTCTTATTTGTTAAAATATTGATAACATCAGGAACTTTGAATTGTTGTTGACAACGATGAGGCGACTTACACCCCACCTCTATGCCATACAAAACGCTGTCATTGGATCATTGTTACACTTGTTGACATTCCCCCGAATCTTTATCCCATGTACATGTATATATTTCAACAGTGAATGAAAGGCTGTGTAAATTTCATACGCTAATTATGTAAAGTCCTTAATAATATACTGAAAGTCCAAGGATAACAGAGAATTGTACTAATTGTCATTCTTCAACACAGACATCATCTTCATCACTATCGTCAATCTTAATATTGCACTCATTTAAGCAAAACACTGCAAGATATATTGAAGATGTCATTGCAAGAAAATATTTGATAGGATAATTGATGCATTGTACATATCTAGGGCACGCCAAATTCACAAAAATGAGATAAACCTAGTTTCACAATTGATAAACTAGGTTTATCGACTGTAAACTATAGTTTACAAACCGTAAACTATAGTTAACGATTCGTTAAGTATAGTTAACGATTCGTTAAGTATAGTTTTCATCTGTAAAACTATATTTAACGGTCGTTAACTATAGTTTACGAATGTTAATCTAAGTTTATCTGTCTGAATAAAGCGTTAACAATAGATTTTGTTGATAAACATAGATTCACGTTTGTAAACTATAGTTTACAATCGTAAACTAT
>PRKT01000135.1:911864-922100 GCA_003671525.1 Saccostrea glomerata | reverse complement strand
GAAAATATAGGTCAGATCCAGCATCCGAAGCAAGTCTGGTAGTGTCCATCCCTAGATGCATCATTCATGTAAGTTTGGTTCAGGTAGGGCTTATAGTTACTTGGGAATAAAAATATAGGTCAGATCCAGCATCCGAAGCAAGTCTGGTAGTGTCCATCCCTAGATGCATCATCCATGCAAGTTTGGTCCAAGTAGGGCTTATAGTTCCTTAGGAATGGACCTGCTCTAAAAACTTTAACCTGGTCACTCATCTGGAAAATGTAGGTCAGATCCAGCATCAGAAGCAAGTCCGGTAGTGTCCATCCCTAGATGCATCATCCATGCAAGTTTGGTCCAACTAGGGCTTATAGTTCCTTAGGAATGGACCTGTTCCTAAAACTTTTACCTGGTCACTCGTCTTGAAAATGTCAGTCAAATCCAGCATCCGAAGCAAGTCTGGTAGTGTTCATCCCTAGATGAACCATAGTTCTCATCAATATCTATCAGCATATGAAGTTTGATGAAAATATCTTGGATAGTTTCTTTGAAACTTAGCTTTGAACAGAGCTAAACGCAAAGTGTGACGGAAGGACGGAAGGACAGAAGGACGGAAGGACGGAAGACGGACATGACAAACACTATATGCCCCGGCCATATTCATGGCGGGGCATAAAAACAAAACAGTAATTGAGAAATAATTATTGCCGAAGTGAAGTATAATTACTGTACTAATGTACAAAGAAGTCAAAAGGATTTTGTCGTGGAAAATTATATTTATCCACTTTGACTGTGTTTGAGGTCTTGTTCGATTGAGGACATATATGATGCACTTTGAGGAAGGACCCTTTTCAATTTTGAATGAAAATTTCTTCTCTTTGATTGCCTCTTTTTCTGGCATTTATTCAATATTAGAATGTCTTTTCATTATTCGATCGTCGGTCCTTTCGACTGATAGTCGAATAGTCGACTACTGTAAACCAATTTTTATTCGCAACAACTTTATTTCGCGATTTACCGGGGTTAAACTTGTTTGCGACGATTAATTTTCGCGATCAAGCCTTATTTGATATGTTGTTTATATACAAAGAGCCTTTAAGGACTAATTCGCGGCGAGATATATTCGCAATTATCAGGCTCTCGCGAACTTCGCGAAAATTTCTCGCACGCGAATTAAAGTTGGTTTACAGTATTCGTTGACATCCCTAATATTAATTAATGTGCACAGATGAGGTCTCGGTGGGGACTTTTGCAGCAAGGTGTGCATCTGGTCACATACTGCATCCGTATAATTAGCACGATAACACAACCTCTGTTTATAGAATGTAATGCAGACAGGCTTAAGGAGGACCAAGTGAATACAACATATTTAAAAAAAAAATTGAGTCAAAAATCAGAAGAAGATGGGAGAAATTACATCTTTACCAATGTTTGTTTATGAAAATCTACACTTTAACTTCATTTGAACAAGCTTTTGAGAAAAAAATATCAGCAGTGGTTTGGAGTATAGTACATTATACAACATATCAATTTCTAGGCAAAATTTTAATATTGGTGTGAATTAAGAGACAACATGTTTGTTTGAACACCATTACAAAAGCCAGCTATATTGCTGACTCATAACCAAAAAAATGTGCCCTGGACTAAATAGTTGGTCTACTAGTTAACTAAAAATTTGACCTGTTTAATACATTGTATTTATACAATAAGATAATTTTAGAATAGTATGATAATGTCATACCTGATCAGTATGAGCTATCCACTGTGGTATGTCTTGGTGGATAAGTCAACCTCCATTAACAAGTCTCCTCCAGTTGTATAATCCACCAAGTCTTGAACTTGTCGGGTGCATCCACTGTTTCCACATCTTGAAGACCATAATGTCCATCAGGCTTGTCTGTTTTAGTTGTTTCCACTAATATCTTTTGGGTGTAGTTGGTGTTTTAGCATATTTGAAAAATCATTGTCCATAAAGTTTGCCTCAATATTCATTGGCCTTGTCTCAGCCAGATTTTTTCACCAAGTCCTTTTGGGTTCAAAATTTTCCTGTTTTCACATCTTGGAAGATATTCATCAAGCTTGTCTATTCAAGTAGCTGTTTCCACACGGTTCTGTTTGCTGCAGCTGCAGTAATAGTCAAAGAACAATTGAGAAAATATATTCATTGAAGTTTGTTTAGAAAAATCCTCATTTAACTTTTTTAACATTAAGCGTTCTTGCTGTTTCAACAGTGCATGGTTTAACATATATGCTTTAAATTATTAAGCAAAAATTCAATATTGGTGTAAATTAAGAGATGGTTTATCTGGTTGAGCACCATAACAAAAGTCAGCTATTGCTGACTATAAGAAATAAGGCCAGCTAAAATTTTACAGAGCTAGTTAATTTGATTTTGTTTATAAAATGATCTTGGATTATGATAATGTCATATACCTGATAAATGTCAGATCAGCATCCTTTGGCTATTCATCCTCCAGTTGTTTCTATCAGGTCCTTTTGGGTGCATCTACTGTTTTCACCATGTACCGTTGGGTGCATTTGCAGTTTCCACATCTTGGAAGATCAGCATGTACTGGCTCATAATGCATCTGTGATCCAGTTGTTTCTATCAGTGTCCTGTTGGGTGCATCTGCTGTTACACATGTCTTGTTGAGAACATCTGCTGTTGCCACATCTTGTAGATTAACATCCATTGGCCCTGCCTCCTCCATGCATGCAGCTGTTTCCACTATGCCATATGTCCTTGTTTACTATCACAAGCTTTCTTAATGTCACTGACCAGTAAAGCTAAAAGTAAGTCAGGCTTAAAATAAAAAGTCAGCTAGTTAATTTGACATGGTCAATTAGATGATCTTGAATCACTATTATGTTATTTACATGTACCTGATCAGTGTCAGCTATGTCCTTTGAAATGTCTTGTTGGGAAGGTCAATATCATCAGGCAAGTCTCCTCCAGTTGTATCCACCATGTAGTGTTGGGTCCATCTTCTGTATCCACTAAGTCCAGTTGGGTCCATCTTCTGTATTCACCAAGTCCAGTTGGGTGCATCTGCTCTTTTCACCATGTCCTGTTCGGTGTTTCTGCTGTTTCCACCTAGGCCATTTGGGTGCATCTGCTAAAAATATTAAGAGCTTTATTTCACAGCATGCATTTGACACTAAAATAACCTTAAGTCAGTCCCTTTCAACTAAGATTCCATTTCCTTAATTTCTCAGATTCGTAACTTTTATTCTGCTCCTTAATTTTTGGTCTTTAATTTGTTTAAAATGATTTCATAATAAAGCTGACAACTTAACAATAAAGTTTTATAGGATATTTCATTGGGAAAAAATAAAACGACCACCTAAGAAAGATCTCTGCTGTATAAAGGTGATTAATATGAAGTTTGGCTGAATATCATTGATTTGAAATGGAACATCATAAATCTATAATCTTATTTTTCTATATATATATTTGTCAATTCTTATCAATTCAAATTTTCTATCTTACCTTATCGATGATGGATTAGAATTTGGATTATATTTCTCTTCATTTTTATAAGTGATGATTGTCCAACTACAAAATACTAAAAAAAATTAAAATATAGAGCTAAAATAATCGTATAGATAGAGTAAAACTCCTTTAGTTCAAATAAGGAAATTGCAAATTCACGGATATAGCGAATTAACCTATCTTGAATCCCCAATTTAACAATTTTTTTATATGGATATAACGAATTATGGATAAAGAGACGTAATTTCATTGGTCCAAGTGACTTCCTTATAACCGTGTTTTACTGTAATAAGGCCCTCACTGAGACAGATGTTTTGGGTGAAACACACTGTTTCCTTGCTATCCAACATGTCTAATGTTCATGATGCTAATGCAAAACGCAACAATAAACATTAGACACATTCTTAAGAATAACAATAACAAATCAAGCTCATAACAATAACAATTAACAAAAACTCATAACAATAACAAATAACTAAAAATCTCAACCAAAGCAATTTATAACTAAAACTCATAACAACTAACTAAAACTCATAACAAGTGTCACAAAATTCATTACTGCAACAATAAAAAATAACTGAATCATAACAAATAACTGAATCCTAACAATTTCAACTTATAAAAACTCATACTTATAACATATAACTAAAACTCATAACTATAACATTACAAATAACTAATATCCTCCTATACGTGTAAATATAACAAATGACTGATCCTCATACCAATAACAAAGAACTAACATTTTCAAAACAATAGCCGAAAACTTATATACTGATAGATAACAAATATCTATCAATCATAACAACTTTAGTACCCATAGCAATAACAAATACTAGTAACATACATTTAACAACACTACCTGGTAATAAAAGCTTAAACTTAACAATTTGCAATCTTACTAATCAACATAACAAATACTTAAACTTAAATTAGTGAATAACTAGTTCTCCAAGAATATCTAATACATAAATAACCAAAAAACATTTTTAAAAAATAGCGTAACAAAAAACAAATAAAGCATGAAAATGAACAACAAAAAACTATAATAACAATATGTAATAAGCAAAAACAACAATAAACAACAAAATAAACAAATAACAACAAAAACTCACAAATAAAACATAATAAACAACAAAAAGTAAGAATTAAATAACTAAGAAATTAATTTAAAAGAAATACAGAGAAACACAGCTATTCCAGCGTTGTTGCAATGATGAAGAGCCAGTCGCCTCCAAGTGCACCATCTCCAACTATGAAATCCCAACAAAGAGAGAACAGAGAAGATTAGACAAAGAAAAAACAACAGAACAAATTGAAAAAAATTATTACAAAATAATGGAGGGGAGGGAAATGTTTGTCCTTAGTAATAAGGAGTGCCAAAATGATAATGAAACCAACTCACCTCTGCTTTTCCTTAAAGACTTAGAAATACCTCAACTCCAGCGTTGTTGCCATGCTGTTACAATCCAAGATGCCCAGCCTCCTCTTAGTCCTCCAACGATGAAGAGCCAGCTGCCTCCAAATCCTTATTCCACCTGGCCTATGACCTCCAACGATGAACTGCCAGCCACCTTTTCCAACGATGAAGTCTCGGCAAAGAGAGAACAGAGATTAAACAAAGAAAAAACAACAGAACAAATTGAAAAAATTATTACAAAAAAAATGAGTAGAGAGAGTGGGGTAGGGGAGGGAAATGTTAGTACTTAGTAGGAGTGCCAAAATTATAATGAAACCAACTCACCTCTGCTTTTCCTTAAAGACTTAGAAATACCTCAACTCCAGCGTTGTTGACATGCTGTTCCAATCTAAGATGCCCAGCCTACTTTTAGTCTTCCAACGATGAAAAGCCAGCTGCATGCCTCCAAATCCTTATTCCACCACCTCCAAAGACAAAGTGCCAGCCACCTTCTCCAACGATGAAGTCATGGCAAAGAGAGAACAGAGAAGATTAGACAAAGAAAAAACAACAGAACAAATTGAAAAAATTATTACAAAAAAATGAGTAGAGAGAGTGGGGGAAGGGAGGGAAATGTTAGTACTTAGTAGGAGTGCCAAAATGATAATGAAACCAACTCACCTCTGCTTTTCCTTAAAGACTTAGAAATACCTCAACTCCAGCGTTGTTGCCATGCTGCTCCAATCCAAATGCCCAGCCTCCTCTTAGTCTTCCAATGATGAAGAGCCAGCTGCCTCCAAATCCTTATTCCACAACCTCCAACGACGAACTGCCAGCCACCTTTTCCAACGATGAAGTCCCGGCAAAGAGAGAATAGAGATTAGACAAAGAAAAAACAACAGAACAAATTGAAAAAATTATTACAAAAAAATGTGTTGAGAGTGAGGGAGGGGAGGGAAATGTTAGTACTTAGTAGGAGTGCCAAAATGATAATGAAACCAACTCACCTCTGCTTTTCCTTAAAGACTTAGAAATACCTCAACTCCAGCGTTGTTGCCATGCTGTTCCAATCCAAATGCCCAGCCTCCTCTTAGTCCTCCAACGATGAAGAGCCAGCTGCCTCCAAATCCTTATTCCACCTGGCCTATGACTTCCAACGACGAACTGCCAGCCACCTTTTCCAATGATGAAGTCCCGGCAAAGAGAGAACAGAGAAGATTAGACAAAGAAAAAACAACAGAACAAATTGAAAAAATTATTACAAAAAAATGTGTTGAGAGTGGGGGAAGGAAATGTAAGTACTAAGTATAAGGGGTGCCTGATGATAATGAAACCAACTCACCTCTGCTTTTCCTTAAAGACTTAGAAATACCTCAACTCCAGCGTTGTTGCCATGCTGTTCCAATCCAAATGCCCAGCCTCCTCTTAGTCTTCCAATGATGAAGAGCCAGCTGCCTCCAAATCCTTATTCCACCTGGCCTATGACCTCCAAAGACAAAGTGCCAGCCACCTTTTCCAATGATGAAGTCCTGGCAAAGAGAGAACAGAGAAGATTAGACAAAGAAAAAACAACAGAACAAATTGAAAAAATTATTACAAAAAATGTGTTGAGAGTGGGGGAGGGGAGGGAAATGTTAGTACTTAGTATAAGGGGTGCCTGATGATAATGAAACCAACTCACCTCTGCTTTTCCTTAAAGACTTAGAAATACCTCAACTCCAGCATTGTTGCCATGCTGTTCCAATCCAAGATGCCCAGCCTCCTCTTAGTCTTCCAATGATGAAGAGCCAGCTGCCTCCAAATCCTTATTCCACCACCTCCAACAACGAACTGCCAGCCACCTTTTCCAATGATGAAGTCCCGGCAAAGAGAGAACAGAGAAGATTAGACAAAGAAAATACAACAGAACAAATTGAAAAAATTATTACAAAAAAATGAGTAGAGAGAGTGGGGGAGGGGATGGAAATGTTAGTACTTAGTAGGAGTGCCAAAATGATAATGAAACCAACTCACCACTGCTTTTCCTTAAAGACTTAGAAATACCTCAACTCCAGCGTTGTTGCCATGCTGTTCCAATCCAAATGCCCAGCCTCCTCTTAGTCCTCCAACGATGAAGAGCCAGCTGCCTCCAAATCCTTATTCCACAACTTTTAAAGACAAAGTGCCAGCCACCTTTTCCAACGATGAAGTCCCGACAAAGATAGAACAGAGAAGATTAGACAAAGAAAAAACAACAAAACAAATTGAAAAAATTATTACAAAAAAAATTGGTTGAGAGTGGGGGAGGGAAGGGAAATGTTAGTACTTAGTATAAGGGGTGCCTGATGATAATGAAACCAACTCACCTCTGCTTTTCCTTAAAGACTTAGAAATACCTCAACTCCAGCGTTGTTGCCATGCTGTTCCAATCCAAATGCCCAGCCTCCTCTTAGTCTTCCAATGATGAAGAGCCAGCTGCCTCCAAATCCTTATTCCACCACCTCCAACGACAAACTGCCAGCCACCTTCTCCAACGATGAAGTCCCGGCAAAGAGAGAACAGAGATTAGACAAAGAAAAAACAACAGAACAAATTGAAAAAATTATTACAAAAAAATGTGTTGAGAGTGAGGGAGGGGAGGGAAATGTTAGTACTTAGTAGGAGTGCCAAAATGATAATGAAACCAACTCACCTCTGCTTTTCCTTAAAGACTTAGAAATACCTCAACTCCAGCGTTGTTGCCATGCTGTTCCAATCCAAATGCCCAGCCTCCTCTTAGTCCTCCAACGATGAAGAGCCAGCTGCCTCCAAATCCTTATTCCACCTGGCCTATGACTTCCAACGACGAACTGCCAGCCACCTTTTCCAATGATGAAGTCCCGGCAAAGAGAGAACAGAGAAGATTAGACAAAGAAAAAACAACAGAACAAATTGAAAAAATTATTACAAAAAAATGTGTTGAGAGTGGGGGAAGGAAATGTAAGTACTAAGTATAAGGGGTGCCTGATGATAATGAAACCAACTCACCTCTGCTTTTCCTTAAAGACTTAGAAATACCTCAACTCCAGCGTTGTTGCCATGCTGTTCCAATCCAAATGCCCAGCCTCCTCTTAGTCCTCCAACGATGAAGAGCCAGCTGCCTCCAAATCCTTATTCCACCACCTCCAAGGACGCAAGTGCCAGCGTTGTTGTCATGCTGTTCGAATCGAAGATGCCCAGCCTCCTTTAAGTCCTTATAACATAATCTCCAACAATGAAGTTCTGGGAAATTGAGAAGAAGGACTAAGGTGAAAAAAAGTTAAACAAACCAATGTACAAAAGAAAACACTTTGATAAGAATTTGAAAGGAGTTTAAAACATATAGGTTATCAGAGATTTCAGAGCTCTTCTCAACAAATGTTGTCTTTATGTAAGGCAAAGTCCCACAATTAATAACATCCCAAAGTTTATATAAGTTTACATCCCAAAATGCAAACTTTATGCAATTTTGATCTAGCTGATAGAGCTTGCAATTACTTGGAAATAGACCTATCCAAAAACTTTAAACTGGTTGCCCATCAAGAAAATTATCTGGAAAATGCATATGGGGTCCAGCATCAGAAGCGAGTCTATCAATGTCCATTTCTAGATGTATCATTCTTGCAAGATTGGTCACCATATCTTGCTCATAGTTACTTGGAAATGAGAGCTGCACCAAAAACATTGACCTGTTCACTCATTCGGAAAATGTAGGTCAGATCCAGCAAACCATAGCATGTCTGGTTGTATGCATCGATCCTTAGATGTATCATCCATCCAAGTTTGGTCATCATAGGGCTTATAAGACCTACACCAAAAACTGAACCAACAAGAGGCCCATGGGCCTTATGGGTCACCTGAGCATCATCCATCATGCAACAACTTTTCAACAGTTGAATTTGGTTTATGCTTTAAACTAGACATCAGGGCATTCACAATTTTGAAAGAGGCACAATTGCTAATCATTACTATACACTTAGCATGTTAAGTTTGGTTACTTAATACATATAGACATAGTAGGGGAACAAAAAATGCATTTCAACTAATCAGTAATATTCAGCAATAATCAGTAGTGCCACTACCACACATGAACCCCTGGCCCTTGGTCCACACATTTCACAATTTTGGAAAAGGCACCCTTGCTTATCAAAAATGTTTGATTAATACCAAGGAGCAGTTATTTCAAACAATTAATTCATTTTCAGTATATAAGTAGACCCCCTCTATGGTATCCCTGACCCAGGGGTAAAAAAATTCACAATTTAGGAAGAATAGCCCTTGCTCATCATAGCTATATATTAGGTAGTTCATCTGCTAAATACCCAGGAGCAGACAAGAAAATTTTCAAAGATTTAATGTATTTTCACTATATAATCAATAGAGCCCTGCCCTAACACCAGAACCCTGACCCTGGAGCCATAAAATTCATAATTTTGGAAGAGGCATTCTTCCTCATCATAACTATATACTTAATTAGTTTGTTTAATACCCAGGGGCAGAGAAGAGGATTTTCAAAGAATTAATGTATTTCACTATCTCATCAATAGAGCCTAACCCTAACACCAGAACCCCTGACCCTAGATCCCAAGGGGGTCATGATTTGAAAAATTTTGAATTTATTGATCACTTTCCCAGGAAGCTTCCATTTCATCTTATATATTGCCCAAGTGGTTCTTGATTACTTCACCTTTTTCCCTTTTTTCTCCTCTTGGAAGGACAAAATTTTGCCCTTGATCTGAATAATTAATGCCCTCTTCACACGGAGAGTTTAATTTGAATTAACGTTAAGTTACTGTGAATTAGCTTCGCTTAGCGTTCACATGGATAATTTAATGCGAATTAGTTTAATTCGAATTACTTTACTGCGCATTAAATTACTTCACATTAGCTCCGTGTGAAGGCTAAGCAAAGCTAATTCGATTTAAATTCTGACGCATGCGTAATGGCAAAATTTAGTCAAATTCCACTTGTGGGTGGTCGGTTATAGGTACTTGTGCTATTTTGAGTGAAAAACTAAGGACAATTTTGTTAATCATTAAAATGTGTATACAGTCACTTTGCCATATGTCAAACAGATCTGCTTCTGCATAAGGTGACGTGCTTTGCAAATGACGTCAAAATAGCTGTGCTGACGCCGGGCTGCAGAAGTAAAATTTTAATTTGCATTAGCTATCACATTAGTTGTTAGAGAAAAAAAAACCTAATGCACTTATAATAGCTAAATCAATCTATTATGGCTAAACCAGAGAAAGAAATATAGCTAATTTCATGTATGTGTCCAAATCTAGTGATTGTAACAGTCCTCTGTCATTGATTCTTTTGCCTGACTGTAGTGTATTCTATTTCATATTCATGGCTAAAGGAAAGCCCC
>PRKT01000135.1:868035-902375 GCA_003671525.1 Saccostrea glomerata | reverse complement strand
TTTTTTTTTTCAACAATTAGTTTGCAGTGTCATGACACATAATTGCAATATATTTCTTTAATGCAGAAATAAAAAAAATGTTACGATTGAATTACAATGTATTAGTATTGATGTTGCACTTTTGTTTCACTCATTAAGAAACATAATGAGCACTTATATTTTACTGTAAATTTTTATAAGTAAATAGTGAACACCTCTAGATCCATAAAGTATTTTTGAATTGGCACCTTCTCTGAAAAACCCAGCGGGGGGTATTTGTCCCTATTGGACAGTTCTAGTTTTTATTTGAAAAATAAAACAACAATTTCAATGTGTGATTATTCATATCGTACCAACTTAAAGGCGTATAAGAAAGTTTTTTTGGGGGGGGGGTGAAGAACTAAAGATTTATCTCTGAAAAGAAGGGGTCACCCCTCCACCTGATACTACATGCCTGGCATGTATATTTATTTCTTAATTTTGCTCTAAATTGCGCAATGAATATTCCGATTTACTTATCGATTATTGTTTAAAATATACATGGCGTGTACAAATCGCGTAATATACATGTGTATAATCACTTTAAAAACAGTTGTTGAATAATAGAAACATAATTATTATACTTTATAAGGATTCTTAATAATAAAAGTCACAAGATTGTTAAATGCAATTCAAACTCAATATTCATCTTTTTCTTATTTTTGCTTGTTTTTTTTTCTTTTTCGCAAGAAATTGATTAAATGTGTATTTATATACATCTACTCGTACATTATTGTGTTGTTCGCAATGCCCAGGAAAATTGCGATTACATGTATGAGAATTAAAATATGTCCATGAAAATCACCATTTGAAATTTTAAAACATGAGTGATATTCTTTGAAGGTATAGAACCTTGTTTTGAATTTTAAAAAATAAAAGCTGGTGACTGCACTTTTCAAATACGAGCTACATGTGTCGCTTCCTAGATAAAACACGCTTTCCGGATCGGAGGTATTCACCTGTGGCGGAATGGAATCACGTGACATATTATCTATTCTTAGCAGGTCAACAAGAGGTTAATCTTATGTAAATGTACTCACCAAACAGATTCAAAACCATGCTACTTTTAAGTAGAAAACATACAGCGCAAGGTTGTTCAACAAAGATATTTTCACACAATCTGTAAATACATATTATACTTTAAGGTATGTCACTCGTGAAGTTTGTTAAATCAAGGATTTTTTGAGAAGTATATTTTTGATAAGTACTCATATAGTGTAACTCGAAATCGCAGAGAAAATAGGGGGTCAGTGTGCATCTTGCTGATCTACAGTACAATTTAGTTGACCTTTTTGCACTTAAATTTTAATTCTTTTGTTAATTACTTTAATCTTTATTATATTTTACCAGATGTAACCATGGCAATAAATTTAATCATATTTTACATAAAATGGTTTGAATAATATTTATCATGGAAAAAATCTTGCAAATAAATGCGCGTAAATTTTTTGTGTGACCTTTTTGCACTAAAAAGTTACATGTTTGGAGGTATTAAAAACTAAATAAGCAATAAAACATTTTCTTATATCAAACTTTTTACGACTTAAGTGCTGATCAGTCACAAGTATTGAGTAGTTTACAATAATGAAAGAAAAAGTTAGGGTCAGTGATGTCAATTTTGAAATATTGGTCAAAATATTTGAATTTCAGGCGGAAAATGGTGTAAAAATGATGTTAAATTTAATAAATTTGCAGAATTTTCGGCTATATATCCTTCCACCACAAAAAATAGTCCCTCATAAATCTGGCTTCGTTGTAGATTTTTGAGCAGTTTCTTCGTTGAATGTTAAAGAAAATACATTGCTTAATTAAAATATGTCATAAAAATTGAATTTTATTAAATAGTTTTGAAGTACCGGTAAGAGGTTCTGCGTGAACTTTTCTAAAAAGTTGACGAGTGACAAACCTTAATCTCGATTTTGAACAAATCTGCGCTCGATGTTTACGAAAGCTGAGAAGTAGGTATCTGTAACAAATTTCTTTTGATATTCATGAAAATCAAAGGACCCCAACTTCAAAACACAGCTTCGCGTGTTGTCTGTTTCAATTATTTGACATTTTTAAACGTTGACGCAAATACTACAGACATGAGAAAATAATTTAATTTACTTTTTAAGTTTTTTAATGAAAGTTTAAAATTTGACGAGTAACCGGGGACCACAGATAATGTCTTATTGAGACTTCTTCTTTGTGAATTTTGGGGCCATTTCAGAGCATTGTAGCCTCTTTCTCTTTGTTTAAGAGGAGGTAAACATCATTTTAAGAGTTGAAAACTTTCACTGGAACTCTTAGAATAAAGAAAAAAAAAGAAAGGTTCAAAACATTGCATATGTCCTTAAAAAAAAAACAAGATGTGCCAAATGCAAATCAAATATGTCGGTATACCCCAAGTAAGGCCTTCTCACAAGAAGTACAATTGTGAAAATGAAATCTCAAGCCCTAAACGTTAAAAAAATATTACCAAGGTTAAGTTTTTTAAAAGTAGGTCAATCTCCAAGGTAAAAAAGCCAAACTTTTATTTTGGTCATATCTTTTGAACAGTTGGAGCTAGGCCTTGCATACTTCATATATGTATTCCTTGTGGCAAGACCTTACATTGGAAATAGCAAGAACTTTGACCCTTTGACCTTGGAGATTGACCTACTTTTAAAAAACTTTAAGCTTGGCCATAACTTCTGAACGGTAAGGGCTAGGGCTTTCATACTTCACATATGTAATTCTTCTGACAAGATCTCTCATTCGATACCAACAACTTTGACCTTAGAGTTTGACCTTCTTTTTAAAAGCATTAACCTTTGCCATAACTTTCGAACGGTATGGACTAGGACTTTCATATGAAAAACATATGTTATCATTGTGACAAGACCATTCACTGGCCTACTTTTTTTTTCAAAAACGTAAACATAGGTCATAACTTTTGAACGGTTAGGGCTAGGGATTTCATATTTCACACTTGTAATTCTTGTGAGAAGGCCTTACTTTAGGTACCATCATACATGGATTTGAGAACATTTAACCCTCGCTTTGTTGCATACGAGGGCATCAGTGTTTCATAAACACATCCTGTTATATAATGTAATTAGATTGATTACCTATATTATGAAATCAAGGCAATAGTTATTGGATAATTTTTCTATGGCTGCTTGAAAGGTTAAGGGTGCATTGTTTTATTTATCTCAACTACAACTATGTGATATGCAAACGCGAGCTCTTAAAGCTGTTAAGGTCAAAAGATATAAAGCGCTTCCTGAGTTGATAACAGGTACGACAGAACAGTCAGCAGGGAGCGAACATGGAGACTATAAAGGACAAAAAATGTAAAATGCGACTTTATTATTTCCCAAACTTTCGCTCCAACAGATGCATATGGCTTGTTCATGGTAAGACTTTTTTTAATGAGAAATTTAAGGGAACTTTTTTTTTAATTTATGCCACCAAGGTTTCAAATGTTCAAATACCGTGGTATCAATCTTCTTTTGGGATAAAAAAGTAAAGGACTTAAAATAATGGATGTCAGTCATTTTTTTTTCTCACTTTTTGCACCTAACCACGTTATTTGGCATAGTTTTCGCCGCACTTATTTCTATTTTAGCTGTAATTTCGATTCTGGCATTTCATTAAGAAATTAAAACAGTCTGATAGTAACAAAAGCAACGAGTAATCGGACAATTTTTATTATTTAAAAAATTGCTTTTTTATTTTTATCGGAGCGAACGATTTCCTAATGAATCCCACAGCATCTTAAAGCTGTGCATCCTGAAAATTAGAAAAAAGTAATTTACTAGTCTATTAAAATATATAAACAAACAGAATAAAAACCGTTTAAGGTGATCTCAAATTGATATTCTTCCATTTTCTGCAAAGTGTATCAACAGGATTCTGAATCTGTAAAAGATGGTAATGGGTATATCTTTCGTCGTATTCTAGCAATGCAGTTTTAATGATTTTTTTAAAATTAATTAATTTTAAGCTTTTTCGTTATTATGAAACGTGCTTAATAACAAAAACATAAGTCTACCGCTGGCGTGCTGGATATCAAAGTTGATAACTATGATGATTACCTTTTTATAAGGTCACTGGAGTGATGAACTAATTTTAATCGTTTATGTTATCAGGTGGTTGTTAAATCTATGTAAATACTGAGGTCAAACACCCCAGAACCTTCGTAATATAAAGCATTACCTTTCCTTATACACGTATCGATCATTTCTTTCTAAAGTAGTAGTTGTAGTATTTATTTGGTATCATGTCATCATACATAAAACAAATACACAAAATTATACATGATCTTATAAAAGTTGATATTAATCAAGAGTTTATAAATAAATAATTAAAGTAATTATATTTTTAGAAATAAAAATTAATTTGATTAGATAGATACCAGGATAACCCATTAAAGCTCGAGAGCTTATTTCCACAATGTAATGAATGTTCCATCATGAAAGCACTATAATAATTTTGGCACAATTATTTTAGCATAAACATCTAAAATGTTAAATTAAAATCTGACTGTGTTAAAATTTGTGATAATTTTATGATAATTTTTTTTATTCATCAGTGCCAATACGCAAGTTTCGAGATTATCTCCCTTGGTGCGCTCTTTCGTTGAGGAGGGGAGTTTCGTTGCCGCGTAAACAAACAGGTGGGACAGATATTTGATACTGTGTATGTTGGATACATTGCATTATCGATATACCGGTTTATCATAACTACACGATTGTCAGAATGCACTCTGCAGCTTGAGAATAACCGAATTAAAGAAAAGGCATCATTTTTTAATCAAAAATGTCTAAACAAAAAAGAAAAATATCAGTGGATGTGAGACTTTTCGGACGAGGGAAGAGATATGGACCTCAAATAAATACGATACACATGCATCTGGTCATGAAAGTCGGGAATCTAATTAATTACATATTGGTTGTTTTCCTTATTTTAACTTAAAAAACACTTACTTTTTAGAAAATGTTCGTACAATCAAGAAAATCTGTTACTTTATATAAAGACTATGACGTTTCTTTCGTTTTCAAGTACCCAAAAATTTATAGTAGATTTGTAAATATGCATAGTTGAGCTTGATAAAATCATCAAATGCATCCCTGCATAACATTATTATCTTTCTATAACATTTAATTAATTTTAAAAGCCAAAAATATCGTATTTTTATTTATGCACTTTTGTATACAGAGACAACCTGTCCCACCTCCATACTGAAATGGGTACTTTTTGCGACTCTATCGTAGGAGAGTTACAATCTCGAAACTGGCGTATTCTCTATATATGATAATATAGGAACTTAATTTTATGATAATTTTTTTTATTCATCAGTGCCAATTCTCTATATATGATAATATAGGAACCGAAGTAAATTACTAAGTGCACACAATGTAGTCGCAAAGGGCAAGCTGGCCGGGTCATCTCGGGTGATAACAAGAAAATATAGCACGTCTTATCCTAATTCACCCCGTCTATCAGTACATTAGACCACAGGAACCCGACTTTATATACCCCTACCTAATAATTAGCTGCAGAACCGTAGCTCTCAGAAAAATATTTTGACAGACCGGTCTGTCAATATATTTTTTTCGAAGAGCTACAGTTCTGCAGCTACCTAATAATAAACGTTCGTTATTAGGTAGGGATATATTTTTTTATTAAAAGAAAAATAAGTAACGTCAGGTGCCTATGCATAAGACTTTTTAGTCTTGGTAGAATTTTAAGCCACTTAACAAAAGATGGGAAAAAATCAGCACATCTCTTTCCAAAAAATATCTGTCTGTAATTTCCGTTTTAGTTTTTGATGACGTTTCAAATACTTTAACAAAAATGTGTATACATGATATTGTTTTTGTGAGCGTAGCTTGTTATGTTTTTATTTTGTTTGTTTCTTTATTTTTTTTGGGGGGGGAGGGTTGTAGTTTGGTTATTTTGGAGGATGGCTGGGGGAAGGTTAGTGGCTGTTTTGTTTGTTGTTTTTTGACATGGCTATAAACAGCAGCAAATGCACAATTAAGCAATCTGAATTTCAAAAACTAATATCATAAAACATTAACACCAAATTGTTTTCCAGAACTGGGAGCCACTGATGATGTCCAATTTCAGTTATACAATTCAAGAGATACGAACCAATCCAACATTGACCATTATCGAAACAATATTCATCATCTTGGCACAGTGCCAGCACTTGAGATAGAGGGGAAAGAACCCTTGATAGAATCAGGTGCCATCTGTATGTATCTGGCAGATCTCTACCAAAATCTCCAACCTGAGAAAGACAGAAAAATGGACTTCCTCAAGTAAGTGGCAGAAGAGTTTGTATATTACTAAGCTCATTTTCGTCTAGGTAAGAAAAACAAATTTTTCGCGATATAACGCGACACTTTCGCGAATAAACGCGACACTTTCGCGATATAACGCGTAACTTTCGCGAATAAACGCGAAACTTTCGCGATATAACGCGTATCTTTCGCGTTATAACGCGAAACTTTTGCTGTTTAACCAGACATTTGCTTTAATCTCAACGTTCTTTTTTGTCATAAATTTTATTCCCTACAACAATGTACAATGATAAGCAAAAGGCTATTTTCATCTTGGACTATCACAAGTTAAATTTTAAGCTTTCTTGCTATTGAATTCATCTTTACCGTCACAATTTGTCTTTCTCAACGCTTTTCAAACAATTCAAAGTTTATGCGAGTTTTCCAAAAGTTAAACTTCAAGATTATTAATTTTGGGGAAAATCACCCCTTTTTGTTTTTTATGCACTCTCTAGAGAATTTGAAATAAATTTTTGTTATAGAGATCAAGATCTCAGAAAATTGACAAAATGAGGTAAATTTGTCAATTGTGTCCCACCGCATTTGTGAAAACTGGATAGCAGATTTTCATTTGTCTCTGTTGGATTCACTGTGGAAATTCGATATCCTATTTTGAGGTTGCACCACGTTGTCATTCCATTGCTTACGAAAACATTATTAATTCAAAGTGTACAAACTCTTCTGTATACCTTCATAGTTTTTATTTATGGCTAGTTCACGAACTTGTCTATAACCCAATATAAAAATATTGGAGACAATGAAATTATACATTGTTCATTCACTTTTAAGTTATGTTTCTACAGTGTATAATTTTTTGTCCAAAATGATTGATTGTTTAATTTAATAGTGGTCAGTTGTAGTAAATGTTACTGATTGAAATACAGCTGGAAAAAAATTTCAAGTGGAGATTTTCCTTACGAAATAATCAGTCTAAAGAATTCAACAATGTAAAACATTCAAACATGTAAAAAAGTAAAATTCATTTTATTAATTCAATAGTAAGGTTTTAAAATAAAATAAAATATTCTGATGACTATTCTCGCATCATATTTTTCGCGAAATAACGCGAAGGTTTCGCGTTTATTCGCAAAAGTTTCGCGAAATAACGCGAAGGTTACGCGTTTATTCGCGAAAGTTTCGCGAAATAACGCTAAAGTTACGCGTTATAACGCGAAAGTTTAATTCGCGTTATATCGCGAAAGTTTCGCGTTATAACGCGAAAAAAATAATATTTTTCTTACCTACGAAAATGAGCTCATTGGGCTTTCGTAGAAATGCCTACATGTATCATGATTGTTTTTGAATATTTTTTCAGCATCATATTATTGTTTTTGAATATTTTTTCAGCATCATATTTTACTGCTGTGCCACAGTCGATGAAACCCTTGAACAACTATTCGTCCAATGGATGTTTGTAGAGCCAGATAAAAGGGACACTGTCTTAATTCAAAATATGATTTCAAAATTTGAATCTTCGGCCAACCACATAGAAAAATTACTACACAACAGAAAATACATATGCGGGGATAAGTACGAAGTTTATGTTAATCCAACTAAAAAGAGTCTTACAGTTATTTCTACGTACGATGTACTCACGCATTAATTAAGAAACACATTCTTATTTCAGATTCACGGCAGCAGATTGCGTACTGGGATATAACATTTGGTGGGCTAGTGTAATGCAAAATGGAGAACTGCTAAAAAATCACCCATCGATTCTCTCCTACTTTGAAAGACTAAAAAAACGGAAAGCCTTCCAACTCACGTTCTCGAATGAATGACTGAATATTTAGAGGTTAAGAGTTCACTTGCCATAGGCGTCGGAAGCAAATTTAAAAAGGGGGAGGGTGGGGGTTGGCAATTGAAAGTGGGGGCTAAACCAACAAAAAAATGTAAACCCCAATTTTCAATGCCTACATAATGTCTATTTTTGCAAAAAAAAGAAAAGTGTGTGTGTGTGTGTGTGTTCCCCCACCCCTCCCTTTTGTCAGGCTATTAGTTAAATTACGAAGCCTTCAAGGACATTTAAGGGAGAAATACATGTACATCCTTATGAAGGTTAAAATAGCTTACTCATATATTAAAGAAAGAGAATGGCTTTTGATTAAGATGGGACTGTAATTTTTTATTTAAGAAATGAATTTAATTTTTGAAGATTCATGAGTTTATGAACTACGACGCTTCACGCCGGCATATTTCATGAAGCGCGTTAGCGCTTCATGATAAATATGCCGGCGTGAAGCGTTGTAGTTCATATACCTCATGAATCTTCAAAATATTAAATTCATTTCTTATATTTACATTATTTTTCTGATGACTTGCCTTAAATTTACGCCGTTCAACTATCATTTTTTAAAACAAAACAGTGTGCACTATATTTATTGACTTTTTGACGTCAAGAGCGTTATTATGACGGAACAATGGGGATATTCATGCTTACTCGTGGTACATACCTAATGTAGTTCATGAGAAAATATACTGCATTTTATTTTGTAAAGAATCATAGGAGAAATTTATTGGAAAATTAAATATTTAGATTTATTTATTCGGAATAGCAGAAAATATTACCACCGCCGTATACAGTAAGTTTTGTTAAAATTCATACTCTTCGCACGCACCCACCAAAATGATATTTTGCTAAATAAATTCTGGATCTGTGATAAATAAATGAAAACAGTTTTAAGTTGGTGGGTGCATGCGGAGGTACTGAAATATCAAAGAAATTGTAGGAAAATCACATGTTTTGGGGGATTTTTCAGGAAACATCATCAGTTTGATCAGTATTAATTTTGTGACGTCACTAGTGTACTACAATTAAATTTTAAATGTTTCAGCGAAAAACAGTTTCCAAATATTAAGAATATAAACAGTTTTCAAAATGTTAATAACTTTAAATTTTTTTGAATTTTGGGGCCATTTCAGAGCACTGGAGCTTCTAAAGTTCTCTTTGTTTAAGAGGAGGTAAATATCATTTTGAGAGTTGAAAACTTTCACTGGAACTCTTAAAATAAAGGAAAAAAAGAAAGGTTCAAAACATTGCATATGTCCTTAAAAAACTAAGATGTGCCAAATGCAAATCAAATATGTCGGTACCCAAAGTAAGGCCTTCTCACAAGAAATACAATTGTGAAAATGAAATCTCTAGCCCTAAACGTTAAAAAATTATGACCAAGGTTAAGTTTTTTAAAAGTAGGTCAATCTCCAAGGTAAAAAATCCAAACTTTTATTTTGGTCATATCTTTTGAACAGTTGGAGCTAGGCCTTGCATACTTCATATATGTATTCCTTGTGGCAAGACCTTACATTGGAAATAGCAAGAACTTTGACCCTTCGACCTTGGAGATTGACCTACTTTTAAAAAACGTTAAGCTTGGTCATAACTTCTGAACGGTAAGGGCTAGGGCTTTCATACTTCACATATGTAATTCTTCTGACAAGATCTCTCATTCGATACCAACAACTTTGACCTTAGAGTTTGACCTTCTTTTAAAAGCATTAACCTTTGCCATAACTTTCGAACGGTATTTAAAAGTGGGTCAAATTCCAACGTCAAGGTCATAAGGTCAAACTTGGTGGTACCTAAAGAAAGGTCTTGTCACAAGGAATACACATGTGAAATATGAAAGTCATAGTTCCAACTAAATCAAAAGTTATGGCAAAGTTAAAGTTTTTGCGGACAGACAAACAGACAGCTAGACAGACGGACGGACATGACAAAAACTTTATACCCCCGAAACTTCGATATTGTATGTGAAGCATGGAAGCTCTAGCCCTAACCCTTCAAAATTTATGGACAAGGTAAGATTTTTTTTAAAAAATAGGTCAAACTTCAAGGTAAAGAGTCAAAGGTCTTGTACTTAAATAAAAGGTCTTGTCATTAGAATTGAATATGTAAAGTATAAAAGTACTAGCCCTAACCCTTTAAAAGTTATGGTCAAGGTTTGCTTATAAAAGTAGGTCAAACTCCAAGGTCAAAGGGTCAAAATTCTTGGTATCCAATGAAGTGTCTTTTCATAAGGATTACATTTGTGAAGTATGAAAGCTCTATCCCCTACCGTTCAAAAGTTATGACAAAGGTTAAAGTTTTTTCATAAGTACGGAAATATCCAAGGTCAAGGTCAAAAAGTCAAGGTTGTTGGTATCCAAAAAGGTACGGTCCACATAAAATACATATGTGAAGTAAAAATGTAATGGTATCTACTGTTCAAAAGATATGGCTAAAGTTTGGAATTTTTGTGTAAAAATGGGTCAAACTCCAAGGTCAAAAAGTCAAATTTCGTGGTACCCCAAAAAAGATTTTGTCACAAAAATACACATGTCAAATATGAAAGCCATAGCTCCACTAAATCAAAAGTTATGGGCAATGTTAAAGGTTTGTGGACAAACAGGCAGAAAGAGAGATAGACAGCAGAGGCAATTTATACCATAATTGACACAAAGCAAATTTAGGAATTCCTGAGAGTATGCCTTATGTCATTAAACATTTTTATTATTTACAGCAGCTAGGAATGAAAACATAAGGAATAAAAAGTGATAAATGAGTTTAATTCTTCAAATCTCAATTTCAATTGCAAAGAAAAAATGATTAAAAGTTAAAAGCAGATGCATTACAATGGTTTCGATGAAACCAATTTAAAAAAACACAACAAGAAATGGTGATTGTGGTAAAGATAAGATGATGATGATGGCGGTGGTGGTGCTGAGTGGTTATGATGTCATGTAATTGAACTGCCACACGTCATGTATACAAATTCTTTGTTGATGTCCTGAAACTTTGGGGAAAAAGAATCTCGATAGTCGTTTAAATTTTAATACAGTTTTCTAAACTTCATTCCGATTATCTCAAATACATTTGGTTTCCTACAGCGGAACTTAATTTTCTTCTCTTCGATTCCCTTCTTATGATCTATGGATTTAAGCTGATGTTGAAGTCTCTTTATCTGTAATAATGAAATTGATTTGTTATAAATAACTGTAGACTGAGGGATATTGTAAAGGATTTAGGATCAACAAGAAACACGTATTTAAGTTTAAGATGCAATGAGCCCGACTTTAAATATTGAAAGTGTCCCAGAGATGGTACTTACATTAAAAACAGTTTCATCCCTGTCGTCCAAAATTCTTATGAAACGCTTTGCTGCCTTCTCATTTCCTGGAGAGAAAAAATCTGATTAGTTTTGATGAAAATTATATCTGATTATTCTGAACGGAATTGGAAGATATCAATTAATACGTTTAAAGGAGAAAAATAAAAAAAATAAAAAATTACTCTATGTCCTAACATTTAACGTAAAATTATTTGGTTATTAATACCTGGTATAACAAACACAATGAATTAAACTTTACACAGCTGGCCAGGTGCTGCAAATGCTGAGACCACAGATTGTTGTGAATGGCAATGGCTTTTTCCGAAATACTGTTTTTCTTCAGGGCCTCGAGGAACAAATGGGAGAATATCAAAAAACTCTTCTGTTGCACTGGATATAAAAACAGATACCGGTATATACAACGGGTTTGTAATCTTCTTAGAACTTTTTGCAAATTGAAATTTTTTTCTGAATTTATATTATACATTTGTATATACATTTCGTTGTCTTAACAGCAACGTCTTTCTGTTCGGAATACACAAATCCATATCTATCCGTGGTTTCTTTTCCAAAGAGAAATATTGCCATTTGTAAAATGTTTCGTCTCTAGAAAGTGAATGAAAAGAAATAATAGAACGGACATTCCTAATTACATTAATGAGACATTTCATAGCCACTGATTTATGTTAAATAGTTTAGAACTTTATTAATTTCCTAAAAAAACAAAATTATGGAAATAATAAGTTCCTGTTGAAGCTTACCACTGTGGTCATTGTTCCAGTCTTTGTTTTCGACAAATAATCCGTCAAACTCGATAAAAGACATTGTTCAATCGTTTTATCTCCCAAAATCTCCATCTTTTAAGATAATAGATAATTTACAGTCGCAGATTGTTTTCTGGACGACAAGAAATGGTTCGCAACCTTTGTGACGTTCGTGCATTATGACGTGTCTCATTATGACGTCATCATATTGATGACTTGCTCTAACCCGATCGTTATTTTTATGTCCCAGTAAACAAAGTTTCAGGGTTATATAGCTTTTGTCGTGTCCGTCCGTCTGTCTGTCTAGCTGTCTCTCTATCTGTCTGATTGTCCGCAAAAACTTTAACATTGCCCAAACCATAACTTTTGATTTACTGGAGCTTTATTTACACGCGTTGTCAATTACGTGAATTAATACAATTAGCACATTTCAAGAGCAGGTTATTTTCAATACTAGAATTACATATTGTTAAATCTTAGTAAAGAATTGTTTGAAGGTGTTGATATGCACAGGATATTTTCGTGAAACCATTGTTTTGTTTGTGTATTTAACATATTAAATCTAGTAAATGTCCATGTTTACAATATTCTTTTTTGTGGAGATTGGCTTTTAAAAAAGATACCCGATCCTGTCATTTCTAATTTAAATTTATTTTTAAAAAATAAATTATCTTCAAGCAATTTGGTAATTTTTTCACTTAGTGAAAACAATTTTTAGCCATGAACTAGTACCGGGTATATATATCCACAAAAGTTAATTTCTAATAAGATTATGACATATGTGAATGCTCAAATGCTAACAATAATAATTTTCATCAGGAAAAAGTTTGGGAATTTCTATTATTAATTGATTAACGGCTTTGGATTATATTCGGTGGGACTGTAAAATATGTTCGATTCTCCTCCGTTATCTTTGCCTGTTGGATACACAGCTGCATCACAAATCATATTCAAGATTTTCTTTATTTCTTCAAAGTAATATAACAAAATGAATGGGAGTGCACAACTAATGTGTCTTACTTGTGTTTCATTAATTATGCCATGGTCATGTGTTACACTTGAAGATTTTCAGTGGACATCCGACTTTGTCAGATTCAAAAAGACTGCGATTGTTTTCTCAATAAATGATAATTTCAAATTGGAAAAATTAATTACTCTATTTAAGAAAAGGGAAATTAATTTTAAAATATCACAAGATTTTGCTGCTGTCCATGAAGTGTATATATGTACAGGTCATTATGAAGTGTATATATGTACAGGTCATTGGTGCTTCTACTGCACTTTCTAATGTGCCTGACTCCAATGTTAGCTAGTACATGTGTACTTACACTGTTGGGATGTATTCCCCAGGAAAAGCATTTGTGGTATAGCTGATGAGAAGACATGTTTTACCCACAGCTCTGAAATAGGAAAGATTTATAAAATTAGTAATAAGGAACTTATGGATGGTGAATTATTTTTAATTCTGCATGTTAGTCTATATTGGTTCTATACTCCTTTACAATACATTGTGACATTTTGTGGTCTTTTATAATGGGACTATTTCTTAAAATTAATTTCATAAAACTTTGAATGAAGTGCATTGTGACAACATATTAGAAAAAAAAATTGCAAGAATTAATAGAAATAGATATAACAACATGTTTTGATTATGATGCCATAAAACATGTTAGTCATCCGATCACATTTATTAGTTCACGCACATGTCCAAAGGCTATGCACCAGTAATATTCTTTAATCCCTTGTGGACAAGTGAATCACTGACCATTGTCTTATAGGGATAAAGATTAGGCTAACTTAACACAGTAAATATATATCCAAACACTTCGTGTAGATGACGCTTAATCACAGGAAGTTTGACATTTTATGCAAGTTTTACTCTTGACCTCTTCAACTTCCTAGTTTAAATACCGTTATTTTCTCTCTCAATGCAAAGCACAAACAACTAAGTAAACAAATTTCTACAATATAAATTTAATTTCATAGAAGCTTTCTTTACATATGTTTGAACTTATTGAAAACAAATAGGCATTATTTCATGTAAAAGAAAGTGTAAATGTATAAAACAGGACTTCTTTCAAAGTCCGCTTAGCTTCGCGAGCTTTGCCTCTCGACACACAGGCACCTGTCTCGATTTAAAAACTTCTAAATGACTTACCCGTCCCCGACAACAACACATTTGATCGCCTGCATAATTAATCAAGTGTTAAATTAACTATCTATCAGATAAGTATTTTGGCCCGGCAAACTTCTTGGACCTCTCCCTTTTACTCTTCTGAAATATGGCTGTCGTCGAATAAATAGCCCGAATTCGCTGCCCTATTTTTAGACAACCGAAAATAAACGAGAACTCCCGGATGTAAAGTAAGGGGCCGCCTAATGTCATGCAAAAATAATGTTAAAAATTATCAATTCGAGTGTTTTTTTTGCTTCCCTAACATATTTGATAGTAACACTTGAAGGAAAACATGCATATTGCGAATTCGCTATATATGGTTATACGAATTCGTCATACACATATAACAAATTACGGATACAGCGAATTAAATTCTCAGGTCCCCAGGACTTCGCTATAACCGTGTTTTACTGTATTTTGGATTTTCCAGAGCAAAACATGAATACTGCCATTATATTCATATTGGAGGCGGGGGGTATTATTTAGTGAGCTCATTGCTCACAGTACCTCTGGTTTATTAATGCAAGTTTGTATACAGAAACAACCTGTCCCACCTCCATGCTGATATGGATACTTTTTGCGCCTCTATTGTAGGAGGCGTATTGGTCTAGTATTTGCTTAACAGCTGTACAGTCATTTTACCAGGTTGAACACAGTTCCTTTTTCGGGGAAGTATTACTATAAAAGGGAACTAATACCCTTTTCAGTAATAAAAACATTACTAAATACAGGAATTTCACTCATTTAGCCTCTATTCTCGTGTTTGTTTTGAATAAAAGATAAAGTGCAAAAATATTTTCACATCCTCTAAATATTTATTGTCTATTAAGTGTATGTGTGCTCAAAACTGCAATATTTATTGGTGCTAAAACTTGAAAAAGAGTGATTAAATATTTCTATGATATAAATTTCTTATGGAAGCTTACCTGTATTAAAATAGTGATAATGGATACGTTCAGCACTTGCTAACTTGTTCATGAGATTTTGTTCCAATTTAATTTTATACTATTTATTTAAATGAAATGGTAATAATACTTTTAAATACCATTGCTTCTTTTATAGATGAAAATAATTACATGTATTTGAAATATTAAATTTCAAACGTCATTCTTTGGAAATGGTTTTAGAATGAATGTCCTTATTAGATTTCATACTTTTAGTACCATTTATCAACGGGAAAAATTATTAAATCTCATCTTACTCTTGTCTGCAGCACTGAAGGACTGAATTTTTTGGTCAGCCAGGTTTGTTAGTTAGGGTCTTACATCTCCAACGGAAGACCCTTCTATTATTCTATATTCTATTGTTTCTTTTTCACTTTTATTATTAGGTCTTTCCACCTTTCTGTGGAAAGACCTCTTGAAATGCTTCTGTTTATTATTATTTTATTTCTGGAGATGTTTTGAAACCACAAGACTTATCGAAAATCTTTATAGTTCATGATACTGGATATTAAAAGTTATTCCGAAAAATGACCCCCATATTTCATCTTTGACCCCTTTCGAAGTTATTGCCCCTTACACAAGAAATGCTTGTTATCACTACTCCTCTGAAACCCTAAACCGTAGAGGTATAAAACCTTCACCAATGTCTACGACTACTTGAGAGGACCTTTCAGTCTATTCATCGCGAAAGGATTCGTAGACCCCTTCAATGAGTTATTGCCCCTGAAAGTTTTTGAATTTTACAAATAATTAAAAATTTTCAAAACAAGAAGTCATAGAGACATGGGACCAACTGCATAAGATTAATTGACCTTTGACCATAAAACTTATGCAAAGGTCAAAGGTAAAGGTCATTCTAAAAAGGAGAAATTAAGCTCTTTTTATATCTCTTTTGTCTTTCAACATAAACTTTATGTCTTTGCATCCTTAATTTGTACTCTTAAGGTAGTTCTATACTCGGCACTAAATGGGCTCAATCTTTAAAAATCTGCTTTTGTAAGATAGACATACATCCCAGCAATGGATAGACACAAGAAAAATTATATGTCAACATGTTCACTTTTCCGCTATAGCCTATCGGAGTATATACCCCGAAATGTAAAATACTGAAATTTTACCTATCCTAGATTTTGTTGTATATAAATTAATTTAAGTCTAAAAATTCAACTTTAATACCCAGAATAGAGTAGAAACATGTTATTAAACAATAAAATATCATTGTTTTGCATGAATTATTATAAATAGATGCACTTTGTTTGGCTATTGTATCAAAATTTAATGTGAGAAAATTCCCCCCCCCCCCCCTTATGCAATCCAAGTACATGTACTTTCTAAAATTGTTGTTTACATGATACATACCTTTGCTCTGATGTTTTCAAAACTAGCTGGACTGATCAAAGAGAAACACATCAGAAAGACATCCTGAAAATAAAAATAAAAAAATGTCAATATTATATATAATGTTCTATATATATCTTATAATGTGTGAACTTCACGTTTTTCAATGTCCCTTAAGAGTGAATTAATGATTTTACTGAACTTGGATTAAATTGTCTTTTATGAATTTCGCATAAAATTTCTACAGTGCTGTTAAGCAGAAATCCCAAAACTTAAAGAAATCCAAAGAGTTACAGCAACTCTTGACCAAAATTACCCGAGGGTAAGAATACAGATGTTAATTTACTTACTGTTTGTGGATAACTCAGGGGACGTAACCTGTCGTAGTCTTCCTGTCCGGCGGTATCCCACAATCCTAGATTTATGGGTTTCCCATCAACCATCACATTGGCCGAGTAGTTGTCAAATCTGTAATATTTTATGTCATTTAATATAGGATGTGTGCATTATTTTAACACATTGAGGACCCCTTTGTAAATATGCAAAGAATGTACAAGACAGAAACCCCTTTATTATAGGGAGTGAAAAATTTCAAAAAAAGTCTAGCAAGATCATCATATATATTATTTGCATGCTATGAAAAGAGTTTTGTATATTTTATGTTAATACATTTATTGGCTATAAATTCATGCAACAGTAGCAAGAGAAACAAAGCACACATTTTTCTCATTCTCATAATATAAACTCTCCTTATCTAATATTGTAACTTGAGTACAAAATTCAAACAAGAACCATCCGTTCTTGTCAAACTTGCAGAAAACAATGTATAGAGAGCCCCATTGTTTGTGACAGCGGCCTTAAAGAAATGCTTAACTGATATAATCTGTAGAATTCTTCAGGTCAAAGGTACATCTTTATGACAACAAACATATTTACTGTGACCGGTTTTACTTCCTGCTTTTTGATAACCTGAATTTACTACAGCTAAGGCAACAGCTAATGATAAAGCAATTGCTTACTTATCACTTTAAAATATTATGAGGGCATTTCCCTGTTCGTTACATTAAAAATCTACTCCTGCATATAGGTTTACAAATGAAATTTACATGGAGGTCACAGTTCATAATTTGAAACTTTTTCTCATCTAAAATTTCCATTAAACTAGATCTGGGCCCAGTATCATGTGACAGCTAGACTTAATTACTCTGTAAACGTGATTATTTACTATAAGATAAACCTCAAACTTTGCAGACAGCATCACCCTTCAGCTGATGACAAGCATTATTTGGGGACTGTTTTACCTCTTCACCACTGTAGGGAAATCTATAATCTTGAGTTTATATTTCAATTTTTTCAAGATCTTGTTCCTAGCAGTGTAGCACTGGTTCTCTGCCCTTGATTCCAGTCGCTGCCGCTAGGAATTACAAGGACAGGTAACCTCCGCCGCCATGACAGTGGAAAAACTCACTGCTTGCTTCGCGCATAGTACTGCGCATTCCAAAAATAAATAGCATCAATAATCATGATAATGTTTGGTGGATCCAGCGATTTAATAACAAAGAAAACAAAACGTTGTAGCATATATCTTTCTTGATGAATAGAGCAATTGAATACGATGAAATTGTTCAAACAGCATAGAAAGGACTTTATTAACTGAGTATATCATTAACTTACAATATACTGTCACAATGAACTTTCAAATGTTCCGTAGTGTTAAACATTGTAATCCTCCTATTCTTGGTGCATACCATAACGCATGGAGTTAGAGAGACGAGTTATGGCATTCCCACTTTAGAACATAAATGATGATAAAGAACAAGTGTTATAACTAAATCGATGATTTGATTCTCATTTCAATGGCAAATATGTAGAAAAATTAATCATGCAATAGATCTTGATTTGAATTATTTTGGTGGGATATGCATATGGGACCTGTGATATCGCTTTACATTTAATGGTTTTTGAGGCAGCACTTCTTTATGGTTTTATAGATGCTTAAAATCTGTCTACTTTCTTTGTTAACAGCAGTGTAGAGTACAGAGAGAAGGGTTTATTTACTCCAGCACTTGGATTTACGCAAGTCTAAATATAGATTTTATCGTCAGTGCTATTTCCTATGACGCGATAAAATGGCAGTGGTTACCTGTCGTTGGTTTTTTAGGGCGCTTGGCCCGTTAACCAATGTCAGGGTACCAGTCTACTAGCAGTGCAGGAACAGCGCGTTAGACCGCTCGGCTATCTAGGCAAGTTAAAAAACTTGCTTTCGATGCCGATGGAATTCTCACAACGCTGTCCTACACTACATGGTCATTGAGAATGGAAGTGAGATACAGTTATTTGGACATTAGTTTTTAGAGGATTGTTACCAATACATGTTGTGATGATATTAATTTTATTTATAAAGCACAAATTACAACAACTCTTGAACTAATATAACTGCCCTAAGTGAAGGAATATTAATATAGAAAGCACAGAGAAATTCACTTTTACAAGTATATATATATATATACATTTCATTGTCTTACCAGCAACGTCTTTCTGTTCGGAATACACAAATCCATATCTATCCGTGGTTTCTTTTCCAAAGAGAAATATTGCCATTTGTAAAATGTTTCGTCTCTAGAAAGAAAATGAAAAGAAATAATAGAATGGACATTCGTAATTACATTAATGAGACATTTCATAGCCACTGATTTATGTTAAATAGTTTAGAACTTTATTAATTTCCTAAAAAAACAAAATTATGTAAATAATAAGTTCCTGTTGAAGCTTACCACTGTGGTCATTGTTCCAGTCTTTGTTTTCGACAAATAATCCGTCAAACTCGATAAAAGACATTGTTCAATCGTTTTATCTCCCAAAATCTCCATCTTTTAAGATAATAGATAATTTATAGTCGCAGATTGTTTTCTGGCCGACAAGAAATGGTTCGCAACCTTTGTGACGTACGTGCATTATGACGTGTCTCATTATGACGTCATCATATTGATGACTTGCTCTAACCCGATTTATTTTTATGCCCCAGTAAACGAAGTTTCAGGGTTATATAGCTTTTGTCGTGTCCGTCCGTCTGTCTAGCTGTCTAGCTGTCTCTCTATCTGTCTGTTTGTCCGCAAAAACTTTAACATTGCCCAAACCATAACTTTTGATTTACTGGAGCTACGACTTTTATATTTCACATGTGTATTCCTTGTGACAATACCTTTCTCAAGGTACCACCAAATTGACATTTTGACCTTTACCTTGGAGTTTGACACACTTTTACACAAAAATTCCAAACTTTTACTTTGGCAATATCTTTTGAACAGTAGATACCAAGACTTTTATGCTTCACATATGTATTCTTTGTAAAAAATATATTTCATTGGATACTAACAACTTTGACCCTTTCAACTTGGAGATTTCTGTACTTGTGAAAGAACTTTAACTTCGCCATAACTTTTGAACGGCAAATGCTAGTGCTTTCATACTTTACATGTCAAATCCTTGTGAGAAGACCTTTCATTGGATATCAATAACTTTGACCCTTAGATCTTGGCCATGGAGTGACTTACTTAAAAAAAGCAAACCTTAACCATTACTTTTAAAGGGTTAGGGCTATAGAGCTTCCATACGTAATATTAATAATATATTTAATCCTCTTGGCAAGACTTTTCATTGGATACCAATTATCTTGACCTTTACCTTGGAGATTTTCGTCCTTATGGAAACCTTTAACATTGACCCTTTGACCTTGGAGTTTGACCTACTTTTAAAAAGCAAACCTTGACTATGTGGCCGTACGGGGGCATCAGTGTTCAAAAGCACATCTTGTTTTTTAGATCAATTATCGCTTTTCGTTATCTTTGGCTTTTTTCATTTTGAATATTTTCCAACTGGGACATTATAATTCTCAGGCGACGACATGTCTAGATGCAGGACACTCGGGCCCTTAACAACGTTTTTTCAAAGGAATGTGATTTCTCAAAACCTAAATAATTTGACAAACCCATTAAAACACTTAAAATTCCTATGTTGTGAAAGGAGTTTGGCCTTTCTCTAACTTTTCTCAAATGCTTGGCTTTTCCAGCATTTGACAGTACTGCTGTAGAAAGTTAGGTGACAGCATATGCATATAAAACAACATAAAAATGTTTCCAGAAAAAAGACCACCCCCCCACACACACACATACACCCTACTGGGTGACAAGAGCTACATGTATACCGGTAAACAGGCTTTTCATTGTCTTCCAAAAAAAGTTAACATTAATAATTAAAAAAAAACGATGGGTGGGTGAGGTGGTTTTACGGCACAAATGAGAAAACCGGGGGCAACGGGTTGTGCTATACATTTACGGTATTCTTTTTTATTTCGGACAGATACATACCTTAATTTTTTTTTACGACATTTAAAGATAAAAGTATTCAAGCTCAAAAGCCCATTCATACAATACAAATCAGGAGCAGAGCAAACAATGACCTCTAAAAGATGATCATAAAAAAGGTTTGATCAGGAGCCATGAAGGAATGAGCGTCCCCTGCTGAGTGGTCACACCTTGTGGTATCTCAGGGATATCGATCGTGTCTGAATGGAAATAACTACCGGTATAGTTAATCACTTGATAATACGCCGTCGATATAATTATATCAAAATGTCTATAGTTGAAGGTCACAACATTTCCTCTTTCTCATTATTAAATCCTGCTTCATATGTATATCATGACAATAAGTCTGCTAATAACGGACACAAATGGCATCTAATTCAAAAACCACGTGGATATTGTCAATCAGACATTTCAAGCATCTTTTTAATATCAACTTCAGAGTATTTGTGTCAGTACAATTTGACCAATGACAAGATACATTGATTTACGATATCTACTTTTAATAAAAAGGCAGCTGTGGATGTTAAAATGCACTAAACTCAAAATAGAATCAAAATCAAATTGTCTTTTCCCCTAATTCATGTCGTAAAGGTTGGATACTTCGTCCGCCTTTACTGTATCAAGAAAGACAACTCTACTATACACATTCGAGGCGTTCCGAGTAGAAAAGGTCGTACACAGAAAAAATGGCTGCTGCAGCGAGGAGCGTGAGATCTCTAATGAATATTAGCCGTTTAATGGTTCAAAACACGGCATGTAGAGCGAGTGCTGTATCCATGGTCTATAACAGACACTCTTCCAGTTTAAACAGATATCCTAAATTCACAACAAACCAGTTATGTCAAGTACGTATTAACAAAGCCGGTGTGTGGTAAAATGTGTAGGTCACAAATTTTGTTGTTAATTTTTCACAGAGTGTATGTTACAGATCAAACAGATGAAGTTCTTCTCGTTTATTTTTCTTGCATTATTTACGAAAAATAAAAGATGGCAACAATAAACTATGCACGTCATTGGTCAACGAGGAAACGTAATGTTAAAATTTTGGAGAAAATTCGGGATTAATGTTTACATCACCAAATTGACTAAATTATTGTTTACGAAATACACTCACAATTTGACTAAATTATTGTTTACGAAATACACTCAAAATTTTGAAAACACTCTTAAAAAAACAAAAACAACAAAAATCTCTCATTTGATTTTACAGAATTTGTGAAACTTGAAATTTAATTTTTGCTAATTTAATTTTTGTCAGTGACAATTATGGAGTTATAAAGGGACAAATATAGCTAAGTTTATTTCAACATATATTACAACAAGGACACCATAAAACATAGCATCCTGTCAAAAAGAGCATATCAAATATTTTGGGTTGACTGCACACTGCAGATACTTTTAGATAAGCTAGTCAAACCACAGGTGCCATTTGTTTTGTATGTATGTTGCATTAATCGAAGTCTGATTACTCAGAACAGTGCAGATTTTAATAAAAGACATTTAACTTACAATTTTCTGCTATATATCCATTAAAATCAAGACACACTAATTATTTTCTTGGAATGTCTTAATTGTTACTGTAAGAATGTAGTTTGCGGCAAGATGCATTTCACTAAGGATTATGGGATCAAAGGTAACTGCTGGGAAATATTTTTTTGGATCAATGTGCAAATTCCAAATTTTCTCTTCACCCAGGCATCGCTTTAAGAGCTTGGTGTGATATGCAGCACTTTGTGCTGCTAACTGCGCTTTCTATAAATCAAGGCAGCAATTGACATTGATCCTGATGAAAATTATTTCACTTGATTTAGTCACAGCTTTGACTCACTCACTCACCCACAAACAAACATTCACATAATTGTGGAAACTGAGAGCTCTACAGCACTTCTGATATTTGTCACACTGTGAAAAGATATCATTTTGATATCCTCTTAGTTTTTCACACTGACTGTCATTGTGACAGAGTATCATTTTTTATTCAGTGAATAAATTACAGTATTTCACTATTAAAAAAGTAATAAATTGCCATATTGAATTTCAGGTGCAGCCACAACAAATTCAAAGGCGGAATGCTGCAGGCAAACCTGTGTACACAATAGAAGAAGTGGAAAAGAGAATTATGATTACTCTACAGTTATTCGATAAGATAAACCCAGAAAAGGTATATAATTAAACAGTGATTAAAGATTTTTAAAATCATTTTAAGTATTTGGATATTGATTTGTAAAGCTCTAGCTATTTTGTCTCAATCATGTCATTAAGCTTATACTCATACTATCTTGCACTGTCAGCAAACCTAATCAGAACAAGCATACAGTTAGAACTTCCATGCCTCTTTGATACACAGAATTATCCTTGGTATCATACAGTAACACGTGAAGCAAACACACTTATAATGAATTGACGTTTAGAGCAAAGTGATTTTTATTCCTCTTAAATTTAAAGCATACTGTACGTGTATATGAATTGGCATGTTCAAAATTAAGTGGAATTAAGGAGTTTAGAGTTGTTAGCGTAATCATGAATTAGCGCTAGACATCTTCATGCCTTGTTTTGTATTAGAAAATGATTTCTTAGCGGTATTTATGAATTAGCATATTTTTTTCCACGCCAAAGCCGCTAAAATATGAAGCCCCCTTTTTTTAGTACATGTACAGTATTCAATTTGTTAACTTATTAATATATATAACAAATTACGCCTACAGAGCCAATAACATTGTCCTTTCCTGGCACTTCGTCATAAGTGTGTTTCACCGTATTGATGTCCCATAAAAAACATCCTCTCAAAATATTTATATACATAGTCCATATTAATAAATTTTGTTTATACCATTCTTGTTTAATAATTTTAAGCTATAAAGGGGTTGGACCAGTTTCACTAGGAAAACAGGATAACCTTGTAAAGTCAACTTATATAATTTTTTTTTTTTGTAGCTGACATTGGAGTCACACTTTATGAAGGATCTGGGATTAGACAGTCTGGACCAAGTAGAAATAATAATGGCTATTGAGGATGAATTTGGTAGGTTCATTACAGTGTTATATTGCTATTTTTTTGGCCTGAATTTTGATTCAGCAGTTTTAATTATGAATTAAAAATAAAATCACAATCAAAATATTTGTAAAAAACGCCTTTTCACCTTCCCAAGGTGATTATTGAAGTGATTTGAATAATGAAAACTATGATATCCATTTCTCTTCGACATATCAAGGATTTGGGATACTGATGTTTGAGATATTGAAGATTTACTATGAATATCACAGAATTGGTACCCAAGTTAAAATTTGTTTAGCATTAGCTTATTGTGGTTTTTGGGAAGTTATAGGTACGCTACATGTAGATTATTGTTCCATGAGAAAATATTTCTTTATTCTACAAATATTTTTTTTTTAAGTTATCAAAGGGTGGAAATTAAATTATAGAATTTTCTTAAAAAAAAAAATTTATCTGGTTACAGGCATGGAAATTCCCGATGATGACGGAGAACAATTAATGACACCAGCTATGCTTAAACAATATATATGTGATAAAGAAGATGTATATGAATGATCCAAGAGGAGGTAAAATCAATAAAGGTAGGACATTTGTAAATGCCTTCTTGCTAGTTTAAAAAGTATTTGCTTCATAAACAAGAGGCCCACGGGCCTTATAGGTCACCTGAGCATTATGCAATTTTTATTGATAATTGATAAAAACTTTGACAATTCATTTCCCTGGTAAAAAAAAAATAATATGGGGACTGAACACAAGAGATAATAATCTGGAATATCAACTGTGTCATTGTGCCCATTTACCACCTAATCAGGCAATTCTTTTCTGCAATATGACCTTTGAATAACAGGACTTGAATCAATTATAGGAAACTTAACGATGTTGTGCCCCATAAAAGTAGCTTTTAGGTATTCTGTATCCTTTCTCCACATTTTTCTAAAATGTATAATTTTACTTGCATTATTTGAAGATGTTATTAAAGAAATGTTGAAAGACCCAATCATATAAAAAAAAAAAGGGGGCTTAGTATGGGGACATGGTAATTTTTGTTTTCTTTCTATATAAGTACTAATCTGTATTTCACAGATGAATAATTTCAATGGATATTAGATATATTACTTTTGGGGACAAATTCATTCATTCTGTTTATGTTGAACACTTTCATTTCGAGGCAATATCTTTAGAGGTCTTTAGGCGTTTGCAATGAAATTTTTTTATCACATCTAATTAAAAGAAATTCCTATTGATTTTAAAGGGGCTGGGTGGTTGTGGCCATTTTTAGACTATTTTGATCTCCTTTAGAAGATGAGCTTGGTCATATAAAAATGTAATAAAATGATCAAATTTAAAAACTAAAATTTATGAAATTTTCTTTGCGAAATAATAGTTGACAACTTTTTAAAAGGTATATTAAAAAAAAAAAAAAAGTTATATCTGGTGGTTAATAAAAAAAATAATTTGTTGACCCCCTAGCCTCCTTAAGGTCAGACAATACGTTCCCCAAATATCTGTTTTGTACATTTTCATAATTTATGAAAAATATACAAAATCCTTATACTTTCTGTTTTCTAAACCGTTTTTTAATTTTTTTTAAAAAATCGAAACACTAAAAATGTCATTTTGGCAAACTAATTATTTTCTAAAGGATTATATAAGAAATGCCATCCTCTGGTATCTCACAAAAACACCTGGTAAGGTACCTTGACTTTTTGTGAGAAAACATGTTAAAGTAATAATTCTTCAATGACAAAATCTTGGAAAAAATTATCTATTATTGAGGAATGTCCTTAAAGTAAAAAAAAAAATCATCACAAGACATTCTCTAGACAAAATAACTTGAGTTTAAGCTTCCTTAAATAAACATTTTAATAACAAAACTCCTTATTTCTAAGAATTGTTTTAAATCATTAATCGAGATTTTCAGAAATGATCTTTGAAATTAAATATTTCACTCTGTGTATGTGGAAATAATGATTAGCCACAGCACTATTCAAGTTTTTCCTCAAGGAAGATGATTCTTGCATGAAAATGCAGAACAAGTTCCTGTGGACTTATCCTTGACTGGATTTTTAAAAATTGCTAATTATAAAATATCTGAAACAAGAGGCTTTTGCGTGTGCTTTTTTAATTAACCAAAGTCATATTGCACATTACAAAATTCTATTACATGTAAATTGATGATGGTTCATGAGTCAGGTTCGTCCTGCAAAGATTTCTTTAAAATTTCCTATCATCAGATCACTCCAGTCTATGGTCTTATTGCAAGGTCATGTTCTAAGTCTTTAACTTTTAATTTTAAGAAATAACTAGAACTGTCCACACGGGACAAAACAACCCCCACTTGGATTTTTACAGGTGCTTAATCATGAATATTTTATGGATCTAAGAGGAGAGAGAAATGCTAAAACATATTTAGTGTAAACGTAGTTGCTCATTATATTTTTTATAAATGAAACGAAGGCGCAGCTTAATAAAAAAATAGACTTAATATACAGACCAGACACAAATTATTAACTTTTTCTGTCAGTGACCTTGAACTTGCATAAGTGACTTTGGTACAAAGTCATGACACAACCTCAGGTTATAAGCAATGTTTGTTTGAAGTAGTAGATTCAAGTTTTTCCATAATAAAGATATGTACCAAACATGAATTAAATAATTTTTCTATCAATGACCTTGAACTTGCACAGATGACCTTAGGTCAAGTTCATGACACACCCTTAGGTCATGAGGAATCTTTGTGTGAATTAGGAACTTACCAAGTTAATCCATGAAAATTATATGGACCAGACACAAATTATGAAAGTTGTCTTCCAGTGACCTTAAACTTCCCCAAATGACCTTGGATCAAGGTCATGACACACCCTTAGGTCATTGGCAGACTTTGTGTGAAATGAGAACCTACCAAGTTTATCCATAAGAAAGATATGGACCAAACATGAATTAAATAATTTTTCTTTCAGTGACCTTGAACTTTCCCAAATGACCTTGGGTCAAGGTCATGACACACCCCTAGGTCATGAGGAAATTTGTGTGAAATAGGAACTTACCAAGTTTATCCATAAGAAAAATATGGACAGGACAGGAATTATGAAATTTGTCTTGCATTGACCTTGAATTTCCCTAAATGACCTTGGGTCAAGGTCATGACACACCCTTAGGTCATGGGCAATCTTTGTGTAAAATTAGAACCTACCAAGTTTATCCATAAGAAAGATATGGACCAAACATGAATTAAATAATTTTTCTTTCAGTGACCTTGAACTTTCCCAAATAACCTGGGGTCAAGTTCATGACACACCCTTAGGTCATGAGGAATCTTTGTGTGAAATAGGAACTTACCAAGTTTATCCATAAGAAAAAAGACAAGCTGATTCCTATATACCCCCCAAACTTTGTTTGCGGGGGGTATAAAAAGCCATTAGACAGAACTGTTCACCTGAATCACCTTGCCCCCACCATTCTTCAGACAAGTTTTTAAAGCTGAACACAACTCTTAAAAGCCATGTGCCATTTTCGATATTACTTTCTATGATATCAGCACCAAGAAACCTGTATACTCTTCGCATTCATTACACTTGACTGCTTTATTGTTATAGGTACTGGCATGGAATGGAGACCTGTGTTCCTGCTGGTTATCTTGCATTAACTTTAATTGTTTACATTTTATTGCAGTCACTTGTACTTGTGTTTAAATGTGGCAAGTTTCTTTGATATCTTACTTTTCTGCATTAGAAGACATACACAGTTATTTTTGTGGCTACCAAGTGCTTTATAGCATATGTCTTTTAAAACTGGTGATGACTGATTTTTACACTGAACAGAGACTAAGTCAGCTGCTTTATATAGAGGACCTCAGATATAGCAAGAGTCTGATCAAATATGGCGGACATATTCCTGTTACAAATCATGTTTAGCTTTAAGATTGTTTCTCTCTTCATATTCTTAAGAACTTTTTTAAACCATTGTACTGCTTCAATCTATCTCCCAAGGATTATGACTTAACCTCAACATGAGCTTCTGTGTTAAAAGTATATCGACTTTCTTTCTCAGAACTGTTTCACCCAAACTAAACACAAAACATGTACTTTAGTGAAGGAGTTTGATTTTTTTTTTCAAATGAAGGACAATGCCCCATTACCAGTGGAGATGACCAAGAAAGGCAAATATTGGATGAGTATCCAAGTAAATAGATGAAGATTCTACGAAAAATCTAGGTCTTTGGAAAATAATTAAGATTTACATGACTAGAATTTAAGCCTTGATCTCCCGAATGCCAGAAAGATCAAATATGACCAACAACCACACCTGACTGACCATTGAAATCTTTGTTTTCATTTTATTAATGCTCTCCAATTTTTAAAACTTTATCAGGAATGGTACAAAGTCATGACAAAGATATTCAGAGTTTACCTATTTATTATTGGATCTGATGTATTATATAACATTTAGTATAGGTTTACATTAAACAGCAAAGAAAATGTGATTTCTGGAGATTTGCCACAGCTTTGTTCACTAAAATCACACCAAAATCAATCTGTATTCAAAATTCAATATCTTTAACTTCAAGATAAATTTGAAATATTTTACTAGGATTTAATTTATTGAAATTGTGCTAGGAGAAAAATTCTAATAAAACAGTGAATAACAAAATATGCCTAACCTCGACTGGATTGGAAGCCTTATTTATACATATATCATTCTTTATACACTGAGAAGAAAATTCTTTTCATATACAATGCCCAGAAAACAAATTTAATCAATCAAGCTTTAATTACAACTACAGTAACAAAAATTAAAAATATTTCCACTGATAATCAACTCAGTTGAAATAATATTCTAATTGCTCAACCTGGTAATGCAAGTCAGTTGACTTAAATGGAATCTGCAAGACTGCAGTTGAAAATAATATACAAGATCAGTTGAGACTGACAATATTAGTGACTCCTTAAAGCTACATGAAAATGTTGTTCACCAATAATTATTTGTTCTACCACATTGGATACAAACTGAATCGTTTATGGAAACCAATACACAATAAAGCACTCTCATTAACAAATACCAATTCATATACAAATATAAAAAGAAAAAAATATTTGAATAAAATTTATATTAAGATTTATATATTTTTTATAATCTATAACAACTTATTTCAATAGTAAAAAAAAAGACCTAGTACAAATTAGAAAATACATACATATTTAATATATACACACATATATATATGTACACATACAATCAACTCTTCTATACTGAATGTGCATAGCTGCAAATACACGAGGATCAGTAAGGCATTTTCTAACAGTGTGTATAAACATAGTTCTTATTTCGACAATGAGGAAATTGGTGTGCTTAATTTTCAACTGAATTCTACAATCTATAGAGGTTGGAAAATTCAAAATTTGTTTTCTGATTGTTTAAATTACTCAGAGTAACAAAAATAAAAAAAGCAAACTTTTTAACAAGAAAGGCCACATTATGTTCTGTACAAAATTGTTGGAAACAACTTGTTTACAATTCTTTGATTTGAAATTGATCATAAATGAAAAGCTAACCCACCCCTTACTTTTCCAGTATCTAAATTTACCTGTACAAGACTAAATGAAAATAACATTGAAACAACTCATCATGCATCAAATGCTACATCTTTTACAAAAACATAAAATGTATAAACCTATAGATTCTTCTTCTTGTTTTGGCAGAAGGCAATAACTGAAGATGTCTGACTAATTATCTTACTGAGGGTGTGCAATCGTCTTCCTAATAATCAAAATAAAGCATTGTGTGCAAGTACACGTACTTGTTATCTATTAAGGTGGGGTGTTTTAATCTTCAATGCCAGGGTTTCAGTAAGAAACATTCAATGCCATGATTTAGTTATTAAATACATACACATTAAAAAAAACACTATATAGAGTGAAACAACAAATGGATTAATAGCAAATGGTAACTTAATAAATACCCAGTTGTCAGGTATAAGAAAAGAAACAGATTTACAAAGAAAAGACCACCCCCTATTCTAATGTACAGCATGCTACATTATGCATTCTTATTCTCACTGAATGATTAAATCACTATGTCTGAATAGCTGGAGAAAAATCAAAGAAATCCTGTAGCAGCCCTCCACTGAAGTCCTCTAAGATAAAAAGAAGTCTGTCATAACTTTGTTCTGTTATAATACTTTACACTTCTTCTTCTTTGGCTTGGCTTTGGGGCACAGTACTGCTCGGATGGCCTCGTCAAAAACGTTTTTAAGACCCTTCTGTGTCAGTGCCGAGCACTCGAGATATTTGACGGCGTTGATTTCCTTGGCCATAGCTAGGCCTTGTGGGTAGGTGATGGGTGCCAGCCTCTTTTCCTTCAGCTTCTCCACCGTTTCTCTGTCCTCTCGTAAATCTAGCTTGGTCCCCACGAGAATGATGGGTGTGTTGGGACAATGATGACTGACCTCAGGATACCACTAAAAATAGACAAAAACATAATTGCCTGACATATTTACAATTAATATGGATTATAAAACCAATGTAATACCTTTCTGCATTTATATTTCTAATGAAAAATTGCTTTAACAAAATTAATTTTTATTTCATAAGTGTTTATAAAAATAAATGCCAAAGATCAACAAATGTTTCAAAATCTTACATTTTAACATGAAAATAATATCTTTGTCTTTATTGACTTTAGCTATCTTTTGATCAACATAGAGCATTTCATTTAATAATGCACTTTGAAAGTACTTTAAGTTTGCTTTACCTTGGCTCGAACATTTTCAAAGCTAGCGGGACTAATCAGGGAGAAACAAATGAGAAACACATCCTGAAAGAGAAATGAGGTAAAATTCAGCAACAAGTAAAATATCAACTTACATTCATGCCACACTGTTTACTTACTGTGACCAAAATTTACAACACTTGAATCAAAATAACTCAAACTCACTGTCTGTGGATAACTCAGGGGACGCAACCTGTCATAGTCTTCCTGTCCAGCGGTATCCCACAATCCTAGATTTATGGGTTTCCCATCAACCATCACATTAGCTGAGTAGTTGTCAAATCTGTAATGAAATTTCAATATTTTTGTATACAATTAAGACAAAAACTAAATGTTAAGAATATTCATCATGTTTGGGAGAAAATTATACTGTTACCTCTATTAAGATTAAATCCCAAATTTAGGGTACAAATGTAAATGTGAGAATATCAGTACACATGTACGTATGTATCAACTGATGGTTTTATTTTTTTCTTTAAAAAAATCATGGAATATTCCAATATATTTTCTTCACATTTAATAACATTCTGGGTTCTAAGAATAATAAAACCCAATTTTTCAATCGTACAATATTGCTTGGTATAAAAGGATTTTAAAAAATCAAACTTTTTAATTCAATAATATTTATTTTAAAATATTATATGTCAATATGAATCAATATATACAAAGATGCACATTTTTAGGAAGATTGAAGCACTGTACATAAATTTAAGCCAAGATCTAGTGAGTGTACTAAAACATTTCATTTCAAACAAAATTAAACATCTTATCATAAAGATTTAAAATAAAAAAAAGAAAAGAATAAAGAGACACGTCAACATATGATATAAATTATTGGAGCAGATATATATTACATTTTTTTTTCAAGAATAATTTACAAATCATAGTCACTTGTCTTCGTCTTAAAATTACAAAACATACTGCCCATTACTGTTCACATATAAGAAATACTTTAATCAAACACTAATTTCATGTCAATACTCACTTGATTCAGAAATAAAAAATGATTAACTATAATTATTCATATATACAAAAAGTTCAATTTGTTTAATATACTGTATGTATACAAAGATATTTATACATTTGAGACAAAATATATGGTACATTATTTACAATATATACATTTTATGTCTAAGGTTTAACTTGATAAAAGCATTTGAGACTTCGAAAAAAAACACAATTTAAAACACATCCTCTTTCTGTGTTCATTTCCGTTGTTTTGAAAATGTATATTATTCTTATTAGGTATCAACCTCTACCTTAAATTTTACTCCAAACAGTTGTTCATTTGCTTACTTAGGCATTTCAAATATTTTCAAATGAAATCTTATTCTAAAAAAAACCCCAAATTAACCAGACTAGATGGTGATAAATGTAGACAAATACGTTGGAGAAACAATCACAATAACTCTTGAATATTATAATGCAATCAATCATGGCAAAATGGAATGTTCTTGAACATTTTTTTTTCTAGTCTTATATCCTTCTCATAGTAAAACGCATCCTTTTTTGGCTTTAGTTTTGGGCTTTGGACAAAGCACGGCTCGTATCGCTTCATCGAATACCATTTTTAAACCCTTCTGGGTGAGTGCAGAGCATTCTAGGTATTTCACGCATCCCAGCTCTTTGGCCAGCGCCAGCCCCTGGGGGTAAGTGATGGGGGACAATTTCTTCTCCTTCAGCTTCTCGATGGTGTCTTTGTCATCCCTCAAATCCAGTTTGGTCCCCACTAGGATGGTTGGGGCATTTGGACAATGGTGGTTCACTTCGGGGTACCACTGAAATAGAGTTTTTCACAATTAGATTTGATGGTAAATTATTATATTAAAGACTGACTTGTATATTTCCTAAGTATTGATGAACTGTGTAACATAATACAATATGTTAATCTATGTGTAAAGAAAGAACTATTTGAGCAAATTATCCTGCAGCATTATATGGAATCAGAAATTTTGGAAAAACTAAGGAGAAAAGTTACCATTATTGAGAAGCACCTATCCTCCATGGAGAAAGGTAATGGAAGCATAATTTCACATTAACAAGTAAGATTAATTAACAGAATTTAAATTGGTGGACTAATTATACAGTGGTCCATGAAAAAGGAGACCTGCAACTTCTTGGCAACTCCCTCCTCCTTATAAAATTGTCTTCCAATTTCAAAATAGAATTCTAAACTACATGTAAATGTTTTTATAACAAAATACAACAGCTGTAAAACATTTTAATTTCTTGCATACATTATGTATTATTCTATTTACAATGTGGGTTAAATAAATTTTCAGCCCACATTAAATAATTACAATGTTAAATAACATCCTTAAACATACTGTGCACAGCCTTTCAAACTGAAAACACCCTCTGATCTATTTTCAGCAATCAGTTACTTGTTGGACATTTACATGTACATGTATCTGCAGTAATTCACTAGAAAACTCGACAAATTAATCAATGTACTTCCTTTTTTTAGATGAGTACACTATATACATGTATTAGTACATAAACCAGGATGTACATTACAATATGTACCAATACTGAACACCTACACTTCTACGAACAAACTGTTTAATACTAATTAGGTTCCAATTGCTAATAAATACAGAATGTCAAAAGAGTATTGACACAAAAACCATGAACCACCCCCTAGCACCTTATAAAACACCCTAAAAAATGCTTCCAAATATTCAAATGCAACTTTTTCCTCCAGCCAGTGATCAATGCAAGATAGAATTAATTTAAAAAGTACTTATTATACAACTAGAACAGATCAAGGACATGGATTGTTTATAATGTGCAGCCCCCCTTTATTTTCATAACTGTATAAAGTTCTAGTTGAAACATAATTGGTATACACATATTAAAAACCAAGGAAAAAGAAGAAAAGGAAGAAAAAACTCAAAAGCTGAATTATTTGAACAGGAAAACTTTTTAAAAATATGAAAATGACATACTTGAATTTCATTCATGTCTATACACAAACTACTAACACAAGGGGGAAATATACAAATACACAAATTACTAACACAAGTGGGAAATACTTGCAAAGGCTTTAAATCATTTTTTCAAAATCATTGCAGACCTGCCCTTCCAATTTCACTTCAAGTATCCTTCAATCTTAGATTTGACGAGATCTTATTTTAGTTAATTTTAAAGCTTGGAAAGACATTCTAGTACACTCTATGTGACTATAGCCAAACAACCACTTTCATCGGGGGATGGGGGGATAATAAAGAAAGGGATCAAATTTATGGATCTTATCTAAATTTGGTGTTTCTCTAAATATTACCGGTAATTAATTAATTTCCATCATAAAACTATGCATGAATGCTACTGTGCAAATATTTAACACCAGTTTCCAAATTTAGTCCTATCACTGTTGACATGCATATATCCTGAAAGATTACAGTGATAACCAGAGTAACAATACATTGTGCAAATATTTACTTGGAATAATTTACATGCACCAAGCTCTCAATAGATTCTGACCTCATGAATTTATCTCTCCCATGTGTAACCTTTCATCCATTTCTTTTCCATGTTAAATCAGACTAAACCTTTCAAGACCCCCAAACTCC
>PRKT01000135.1:834249-862177 GCA_003671525.1 Saccostrea glomerata | reverse complement strand
TAAAAAAAAAAAAAAAAAAGGACAAAGTTGTCCAAGATTTGTAATTTTAAAAGTGTTTGGCAAAAGAAAAGATCTTTCCTTCAGCTACCGGTCTAATACCTCATATATATTTGTAGGGGAAAAAAAGCCGAAATTAGCATTTAAAAAAATATATTATATCACTGGCCATAAATGATTACTGTACATCAAAAAGACATATATACAGAAATATGATATCTTAAAAAAAGATAATATTTCAGCGATTAATTTTAATTTTCACGAAAAAAAAAATATGCGCCAATCTGAAATCAACGTGATCAAGCACCTATAGGGGGGGGGGGTTCTGTCTTGAATGAAAAATCTTGTCAAGATTTTATGTAGATTTTTGTGTAAAAAATATGTTTGATAAGCTGTTTTTCTTAAAATGCGTTTCTTTTCAGCATGATGACAGACTACTTCGAATGAGCATAGGAACGAATTATCATCGACTTATATCCGGAAGTGAGAAAAATGTAAACATGACAGCTGTGTGGCAACAAGCACTTGCTTTAGACGCCAAATTCAATGCTTACAGAACGCCAAATAATCCCCAGTTTAGTAAGAAACATTACTTACACCATTTTGATGATTAATGAAGCTTGAGTAATAGTGGAAACCTGAAGAATTGCTACAATCAGAGACATAAAACCATGGTTTTAAATGTCTCTGCTATAATAGATTTAATACTCTTTTACTTTGACAAGTCTCCAGTCTATCATCTATGTACAACTGATCTTGTATATAATATAACTAGGATTATCACTTCGTAATGTACTGAAAAATGTTTTTAATAATTTGACATATTTACAGAGACTCTTTACATAAGGAGGAAGAGCCAGCTTCTGCGAGAGAGTGCCAAATCAGGGGTAAGTCCGCTGTCAGGTCTGGCACAGTCTCTTGATTTAGCTTTAAATGAATGTCAGTCACTTATGTCAAAGACACTTTGGACCATTTAAATCTCGACTCAATGACAACTTGACACAGAAAAGTCCACTCAAAATTTAAGACAGGTCGGACCATCTATAAGACGTCCGAAGCAAATTCCATTACAAAATAATATATTTCCAATTTGCAACTTAAATTAAATATTGAATATGCAAAAAAAGTATATAAATAAAAGTTCAGTTTATTTTTAATTGTAAAAAAAACCTTCCATGAGCATATATATATTCAATCAAAATCGAGGATTGAAAAGACATAATTATACAAAGTAGAGTCCTAACTGATAAAGAAAACAAAATACTGCAGCACATACTATGGAGTCTCAAGTGTGTGTCACAACATGAGGGATTTATTGCAGTGCACTTACATCCATTGAATATATTTTTTTTTTGTGTCAGAGGGATCCAGCTGTGAGGAAGGAGTTTCTTCCCATCCGAGCTCAACTTCTAACTTCCAAATATGGAAGCCCTGCATTCTCAGATCAAGGGTAATTTTGCACCATAAATAATATTTCTATGTATCAATCGAAACCTGTATATTCAAAACAGCTTAAAGGGACAAAGGGTTACATTATTGACAATAGAAAGTGCATATTTGAATACAATTTTTTTTTAAAAAGGTGACTCTACGCAAGATTAAAAAAAAAAAGGGCAAAAAAGGGGGGCGGTCCATAGCCCAATTGCCTGTGCATAAGGCTAATAGATATCTCTTTTTTTTTCAGGAGTATTAGAAGCAGATCATTTAGTATGAGAAGTGTCGGTCGGAACACATTAGAGGTATAAAGCAGTGTTTTCCCTTAGAACTGGCTACCGGCCAAACTGGCCGCTTCAATTGACAAATATGCCGCTAGCCTGTTACAACTGATCTCTAAACTTTTACTTTGAAATAAAGGGAAAACACTGTAAAGTTGACATTGCTGATTTATTTAGTATTAATTTGGAAAAACATGAAAATATATAGCAAAGTACAAAATAACACCCCCTTCATAAAAAATGCATAAAATCTAATGCCTGAACTGAAAAAAAGCATAAAGGCCAAACAACAAAATGATAAATAAATAACAACGATCTTTTCTATTTTTAGAGTTTTGACAATATGGGAATCTCTGATGGGAAAAAACACCACCGAAGACACCTTAGCAGTGGATCTATGAAGCTGTCTTTTGATGGACCAATGAAAAGAGTTTTTGACAGCATTGAACTTGTTCCAACAAAAGAAGCAGATGCCAGCAGGTATGTGTGCATGTTAACTTGTATGCAAAATCTCAGCAAAGTATTGCATATAATAAAAGTACATGTATCCTCAAAGGTAATTTAGTTTATCTCTCTTTGAAATTTGTAATGAAAATTTGGATTTTAATTTTTTTTTTTAAATATCAATATAGGGCAATGGCTGGAGGAAAGACTATTTCAGAAAATTATGCATTTGCTGGAATGCATCACATCTTTGACCAACACACAGCTGCAGGTATTGATGTAAAGTACAGTTTTCAGACACATCTATTTTAAGTTTGATTTTTTTTCAATCTCTGTATTTCATTTGAAGTCGCAAATGAGGAGTTTTGAGTATAAGCAGTGATTTCATGATAGGAAATGAAATGTGTGTATCAAAGTTAAAAAGCCCTGTTATGCTCAACTCATCTAACTTCACAAAATGCAAGATGAGATGATTTAACTACATAAGATTGAAGTTTACTTTGAAATTCAATGTAATCACACCCAATGTTTCAAATTTTCTAACTGTTATGAAAAGCTGCACAGATATAGATTAATGGAGTACTTTTGAATACCAAAAATAAAATAATGTGACAGTTTTGTTTCAACTTTTGATTTCAGATGAAGAAAAAAAAGCCAAAGAAAAAGTAATAACTGGACATGTTTTTATTTTTTCAGTGAGCAGTGTGAAGTTTGCCAATGATGACAGAACTCGTGTGGCCTGCTCCTCTTTAGATGGAACCCTCTCTATATGTCAAGTCATCCCCCCTCCAGCCACCGTCATCTGCATGCTGAGGGGGCATAAGGCTGGGGTCAGAGGTCAGTGTACATGATAAATTATTTCTACTCTCTACTTTCCGTACATGTTTGTAATTTGATTGGAATATTGTAGTATACATGTAAATTTTCAAGACACTTTATTTTGGTGTGATATTAACTCGCTATCAGCGAGATAAAATTTTCACAAAACGAAGTCTTTGCTCTATATAATAGGAATATTGATATGCACAAGAAACAAATTTTTGCAAGCACACTGTCTCACATAATTACACGAAAATGAAGCTCTAAATGTGAATAAAAAGTGATTTACAGTAGATATACAGTTTATTTGACTGGTTCTTAATTTCACCGTGAATCAATTTTCTTGTAGACTTTGTGTGGTCCTTATCCAATGACATTATTTTAAGTGTGTCACTAGATGGCACTGCTAAGATCTGGGATGTGGCAGCAGGAAGTTGCATCAGAACTATTGAAGATGAACAAGGGGGAGAACTCCTCTGTTGTGCTTTTCAACCTCTTAATAACAATATGTTTGTTGTATCCTTTAGGATTTTATACAATTTATAAGAAAAATTTGAGTCCCAAAGACTTGGGAAACTTCCTCCATTGTTCTTTAATTATAGAGTCACTTGTTACTTATTTCACAACATAAGTTACAATACTCATAATTTTGTGGTACTTTCTCTCCAGTGTCTATATAAAGAAATTTTTTGAGAAAATGAGGAAATGAAGATTTATAATAATTGATTGGTCATTTGAGATAAGAATTTTTGATTCATGTAAATTATTACAAACTTGCAGTGCTTATTGTGCAGATTTGCCTATATTTTAAAAAAAAAATTGCCTTGACCTTGAACTGCTATATGAGGGAATCGGTATTTCTCAAACTTTTCTTGTTTATTTATTGATCTTAACACAATTACAAGACTGGCAACAGTAAACACATGGTCCAGGTAATCAATGTCTCAACAGGGAAAGGAGTTAAGGTAGAGTATCCTTTTTATAAAGCAAGTTACAGTGAAAACATAGAAAAATTCTGTTATTCAGATCTTCATTCTCTTTAAATATCATAATGTGTAAATAAATGAATGAATATATATAATGTCATAAATCAGACTCTGTGTAGTGATATTAAGCCAATGGTTTTTCTTTCAAAGCCATGCCTTCTGAAGTACAAATTTGGTGCTTCTCAGATTGATTTCTATTCATAGGAATAGCATTTGTTTTAGTTGAGTGGATAATTTGTTTTAACAGAATTAAATCTATTTATATAATTTAGACAATTTCAGCCATAGAAAACTGCTCTTCTAATTAAATTTGTCATGAATTTCACCTGTGGGCTTTGTTTTATTATTGTATATGGCTGTATATTGATGAGATACAGATTCAGTAACATTATTTGTTTGCAGCCTCAGGCATTAGGTTTGTACCAAATTAATTTGATAATTTATGCACCAGCATTTAAAATATTAGCAGTATATGTTGTCATTAAATATTTATTTGTAGGGTGGCAGTAGTAAAATAACTGGCAGTGTCACAGCTATTACTTTTGATCCCACGGGAAGGATTTTATGGGCGGGGGATGACAAGGGATCAATATTTTCATTCACAATAGACATAGCTACTGGAAAATTAACAAAAACAAGGAGGTAATAACAGGATTTTTTACTGATAAGGCAGAGCAATACAAATGTAATGGTCTGTAATGGTTAACATTATCTTTGTAATGTATACAGTGTTTCCCTCTTCTATCACTTTTTTAAAAAAAACAGATATCTGAATGACTGCAAACAAAATTATTTAAACTTAATTCTTTCCTAACATAAAATCTGACATACTGACCATAGCACAATTCAGATAAGAAATTGATTTAAATTTCAGCTCAAATGTCTTAATGTCAAAGGTTCACCAGGCAGCCATGAGCTATCTTACTTGAAAACTTGCAATCCTTTCAATTTAGTCCAAGAAGTGTTGCTACTTTTCAGAATGTTTCCAAAATAACTTCTATCTGTTTTGCTAAAACTTATGAACAATACCTGTTCCTATTTTTAGAATCACAGTATCAGAAGGTCACCCCATCACCAGCATCTCAGCCCGGGCCTGGATCAGCAGGGAGGCTAGGGACCCCTCCCTTCTAGTCAACTCCTGTATCAATGCCATGTGTCTGTTCAGGTGAGTTGAGGTTTTTATCAATGACCCTCTCTTCTAGTCAACTGTATCAACGTCATGTGTCTGTTCAGGTGAGTTGAGGATTTAGTCAACTCTTGTATCAATGCAATGTCTGTTCAGGTGAGTTGGAAATATAGTCAACTCCTGTATCAATGCAATGTGTCTGTTCAGGTGAGTTAAGGATCTAGTCAACTCCTGTATCAACACAATGTGTCTGTTCAGGTGAGTTATCAGGGACCTCTCACTTCTAGTCAACTCCTGTATCAACGCCATGTGTCTGTTCAGGTGATGTTACTTATTTCACAACATAAGTTACAATACTCAAAATATTGTGGTACTTTCTCTCCAGTGTCTATATAAAGAAAGTTTTTGAGAAAATGAGTAAATGAAGATTTATAATGATTGATTGGTCATTTGAGATAAGAATTTTTGATTCATGTAAATTATTACAAACTTGCAGTGCTTATTGTGCAGATTTGCCTATATTTTTTTTAAAAAATTGCCTTGACCTTGAACTGCTATATGAGGGAATCGGTATTTCTCAAACTTGTCTTGTTTATTTATTGATCTTAACACAATTACAAGACTGGCAACAGTAAACACATGGTCCAGGTAATCAATGTCTCAACAGGGAAAGGAGTTAAGGTAGAGTATCCTTTTTATAAAGCAAGTTACAGTGAAAACATAGAAAAATTCTGTTATTCAGATCTTCATTCTCTTTAAATATCATAATGTGTAAATAAATGAATGAATATATATAATGTCATAAATCAGACTCTGTGTAGTGATATTAAGCCAATGGTTTTTCTTTCAAAGCCATACCTTCTGAAGTACAAATTTGGTGCTTCTCAGATTGATTTCTATTCATAGGAATAGCATTTGTTTTAGTTGAGTGGATAATTTGTTTTAACAGAATTAAATCTATCTATATAATTTAGACAGTTTCATTGATAGAAAACCGCTCTTCTAATTAAATTTGTCATGAATTTCACCTGTGGGCTTTGTTTTATTATTGTATATGGCTGTATATTGATGAGATACAGATTCAGTAACATTATTTGTTTGCAGCCTCAGGCATTAGGTTTGTACCAAATTGATATGATAATTTATGCACCAGCATTTAAAATATTAGCAGTATATGTTGTCATTGAAATATTTATTTGTAGGGTGGCAGTAGTAAAATCACTGGCAGTGTCACAGCTATTACTTTTGACCCCACAGGAAGGATTTTATGGGCGGGGGATGACAAGGGATCAATATTTTCATTCACAATAGACATTGCTACTGGAAAATTAACAAAAACAAGGAGGTAATGACAGGATTTTTTACTGATAAGGCAGAGAAATACAAATGTATTGGTTAACATTATCTTTGTAATGTATACAGTGTTTCCCTCTTCTATCACTTTTTAAAAAAAAAAAGATATCTGAATGACTGCAAACAAAATTATTTAAACTTAATTCTTTCCTAACATAAAATCTGACATACTGACCATAGCACAATTCAGATAAGAAATTGATTTAAATTTCAGCTCAAATGTCTTAATGTCAAAGTTTTCATTCACCAGGCAGCCATGAGCTATCTTACTTGAAAACTTGCAATCCTTTCAATTTAGTCCAAGAAGTGTTGCTACTTTTCAGAATGTTTCCAAAATAACTTCTATCTGTTTTGCTAAAACTTATGAACAATACCTGTTCCTATTTTTAGAATCACAGTATCAGAAGGTCACCCCATAACCAGCATCTCAGCCCGGGCCTGGATCAGCAGGGAGGCTAGGGACCCCTCCCTTCTAGTCAACTCCTGTATCAACACAATGTGTCTGTTCAGGTGAGTTGAGGTTTTTATCAATGACCCTCTCTTCTAGTCAACTGTATCAATGTCATGTGTCTGTTCAGGTGAGTTGAGGATTTAGTCAACTCAATGCAATGTCTGTTCAGGTGAGTTGGAAATATAGTCAACTCCTGTATCAACGCAATGTGTCTGTTCAGGTGAGTTAAGGATCTAGTCAAATCCTGTATCAACACAATGTGTCTGTTCAGGTGAGTTATCAGGGACCTCTCACTTCTAGTCAACTCCTGTATCAACGCCATGTGTCTGTTCAGGTGAGTTGAGGATTTAGTCAACTCCTGTATCAATGCTATGTGTCTGTTCAGGTGAGTTAAGGATCTAGTCAACTCCTGTATCTACACAATGTGTCTGTTCATATGAGTTAAGGATCTAGTCAACTCCTGTATCAACGCCATGTGTATGTTTAGGTGAGTTAAGGATCTAGTCAACTCTTGTATCAATGCCATGTGTCTGTTCAGGTGAGTTAAGGATCTAGTCAACTCCTGTATCAACGCCATGTGTCTGTTCAGGTGAGTTAAGGATTTAGTCAACTCCTGTATCAATGCAATGGCCAGGTGAATGTAAATTTTAGACATCAGGCCTGGGGGCCATAAAACTTAGAGGATTTCACTTTTGATCTCAGTCTCACTTTTCCACTACTGTATATATTCCGTTGGCAGAAGTGAGATTGAGATCAAAATTGAGTTCGTCTAAGTTTTATGGCCCCCAGGCCTGTATTCCACTGAGTTGATTTCTGCAAACATACATTTAACGGGTAGTGCAATAAAAATTTTGCAGAATCTCCTCTTTGACTGTTAAGGTCATATGCAACATACCTCACCTACTGATTGTTTGTCAAGATATTCTTAATTTAAGATTTTAGTATGATCAGATATGTATGTAGTATGATCAGATGTTCAAAGACAAAAAAATCAGCATGCGCACCAGGGTTTAATTATATAATTTATATTTTGCAGGATCATCACAGATGATGGTGGACTACAACTGAAGAAGACTTTCCCGGTAAAACAGAAGAGGTCACACATCAGGAGTACATTCTGTCCCCTCATGTCCTTCAGACAGGGGGCTTGTGTCAGTAAGTAACCAACTTCTTCATACTCTGTGTCCAAAAATGGGTAATCAAAAATTTTCAGACAATATCATACTATTTAAAATTAAATTAGGTAAAGTATATTTTATCCAAATAAATTTGTTTTGCAGTATCTGGAAGTGAGGATATGTGTGTGTACTTCTTTGATATTGGAAAGGACAGCAAGCCATGTGTGAACAAACTTCTGGGTCATTCCGCTCCAGTGCTTGACCTCTGCTTTAACTGTGATGAGAGTTTGTTAGCTTCCTGTGATGAACAGGGACTGGTTATTATTTGGAAAAGAGAGGGAAAGCAAGGGGCTCTATAGAATGTTCAGCTTAATGTGATGAATGGAGACTGGTCTTTATTTAGAAAAGAGAGGGAAAACAATTTTCAGTTTTCAGCTTCCTTTGATGAAAAGGGACTGGTCATTATTTGGAAAAGAGAGGGAAAGCAAGAGGCTTAATAAAACCTTTTGTTATGTTATAGCTTCCTATGATGAACAGGGACTGGCTATTATTTGGAAAAGAGAGGGAAAACAAGAGGCTTTATAAAATCTTAAAAATTGTTCAGCTTATAATAAATACATATCAATATTACTACTACATTACATGTACAGAGAAATGTTAAATTGGTATGGCATACAGTAACATAAAACATGCTTATAACAAAGTGCCAGGGAAGGATGATTTTGCTTCGTTATATAGAAATTCATTAAACATTGTATTACTCTATATAAGAAAAAAAATCATTGAATCTGTTGACTTAGTTTACCATATTAATGTATGTTTAAGTTGAGGGGAATGAAAATGCATGTCATATCATTAAAAGCCTATTTGCTGTAAGTGTGTTTTACAGTATTGATAAATGTGAGATGTATCATGTCAATAAGCAAATGTAAATGCTCTCATCCATTTGTTGATTACCCTATCAATTTTCTGAACTATTGGGAATTGTTGTCTTTTCATCTATGTCAGTCTACATTAATACTGTACAGTAAAACTCTGTTATAGCAAGTCCTGCGGACCTGTAAATATAATGTATATAATATACTGTATACAGGGAAATTTTTGCTCCCGTCTTATTTTCGCCCCTTTCGCCCTATACTCATTTGAGCGAATTTAAAACGGGGCGAAAGGAAATAATACAGTATAATTTCTGTAAAAAAACTATGATTGGGCGAATTTAAAATGGGGCAAAATTGTTTGCAAGTGTGAAAGTGCGAAAATTAAACGGGGCGAAAATAACCCTGTATACAGCATGTATATCCATAATTCGTTATATTCATATAACAAATTTGTATAACTATATATAGCGAACTCCTAATATGCAAATATTCCTTCCTTCAAGAATTTCTACCAAATATATTAGGGAAGGAATAATTGCAAAACACACTTTGAATAAGTAAGGTTTTATTAAGAATCGACTTTAATATACAAAAACATAGTGAAAATAAAGTAAGTACAAAATATAAAATTTTTATATCTTTGGGATTCATCATAAAAGATGTAAAATACATTATTTTTAATCTCTATGGGACTCAAACTCAGTTTGCTATATCCGTAAATTGGCTATATCAGAGTTTGTTATAACCATATAATCAGGTCTTTCCACCTTTCTGTGGAAAGACCTCTTGAAATGCTTATGTTTATTATTATTTTATTTCTGGAGAAGTTTTGATACCGCAAGACTTATAGAAAATCTTTATAGTTCATGATACTGGATATTTAAAGTTATTCCGAAAAATGACCCCCCATATGCGATCTTTCACCCCTTTCGAAGTTATTACCCCTTACGCAAGAAATGCTGGTTAACTCTACTCCTCCGAAACTGTAAACCGTAGAGGTATAAAAACTTCACCAATGTCTACAACTACTTGAGAGGACCTTTCAGTCTATTCATTGCGAAAGGATTCCTAAACCCCTTCAATGAGTTATTGCCCCTGAAACTTTTTGAATTTAACAAATAATTGAAAATGTTCAAAACGAGAAGTGGTAGAAACATGGGACCAACTGCATAAGATTCATTGACCTTTGATCTTAAAATTCATGCAAAGGTCCAAGATCAAGGTCATGCCCAAAATGAGAAATTAAGCTCTTTTTATACCTCTTTTGTCTTTCAACATATACTTAACGTCTTTGCAACATTTAAATGTACTCTTAAAACTATTTCAAATATTTCATTCTTGTCCTCTAAAATGAACACTTTTAAAAGTTATTGCCCCTTGTGCAAAAAACCTTGTTATCGCTACTCCCCTGAAACCATAGACCGTTGAGACACAAAACCGTCACTAATGTCCTAAGGGTCTTTAGGCATAACTTCACTGTATAAGTGCGAAAGATCTGATGACCCCTTATATGAGTTATTGCCTTTTAACGTCTTTGTACTTGGTCTTACTATTAAACCTTATAACTTGAAAACTATAAGTCGTAGAAGCATGGGGTTTATTGCATTATGACCCTTGACCTTTGACCTTGAATATTTTTTAAGGTCAAAGGTCAAGGTCATTTCATTTTTTTTTTTAAATTTTCATTTTCTATCCTTTAAGACAATTTTGGTTTCTTATTCATGGAATTTAATTTAAGGAGTCAGATATAAAACAAAATTGAAATTCAAAGAAGGTGGAAAGACCTCTTATTGTTCTGTGAACATTAAGTGTCCTAGTTATTTTATTTCTTGAGATGTTTTGAAACAGCAAGACTTATCGAAAATCCTTATAGTTCATGATACTGGATATTTAAAGTTATTCCAAAAAATGACCCTCCATATGCGATCTTTGACCCCTTTCGAAGTTATTGCCCCTTACGCAAGAAATGCTTGTTATCGCTACTCCTTTGAAACCATTAATGTAGAGGTATGAAACCTTCATCAACGTCTACGACTACTTGAGAGGACCTTTCAAACTATTCATTGCAAAAGGATTCGTAACCTCCTTCAATGAGTTATTGCCCCTGAAACTTTTAGAATTTTACAAATAATTAAAAAAAATTTAAATGAGAAGTCGTAGAGAAATGGGACCAACTGCATAAGATTTATTGACCTTCGATCTGAAAATTTATGCAAAGGTCAAGGTCATTCCAAAAATGAGAAATTAAGCTCTTTTTATATTTCTTTTGTCTTTCAACATATACTTAATGTCTTTGCATCATTAATTTGTACTCTTAAAACTATATCAAATATTTCATTCTTGTCCCTTAAGATTTACCCTTTTAAAAGTTATTGACCCTTGTGCGAAAAAGCTTGTTATCGCTACTTCTCCGATACTGTAGACCGTCGAGACACCAAACCTTCACTAATGTTTTAAGGGTCTTTAGGCATAACATCAGTGTAAAAGTGTGAAAGGATCTGATGGCCCTTTATATGAGTTATTGCCCTTGAACGTCTTTGTACTTACTATAAAACCTTATAACTGTAAAAAAACTATAAGTCGTAGAAGCATGGGGTTTATTGTATTATGACCCTTAACCTATGACCTTGAATATTTTTCAAGGTCAAGGTCATTTCAATTTTTTTTTTAAATTTTCATTTTTTCTATCCTTATGGACAATTTTGGTTTCTTATTCATGGAATTTAATTGAAATTCAAAGAAGGTGGGAAGACCTCTTATTGTTCTGTGAACAATAAGTCTCCTAGTTTTACAAAGAATTATTAAGAATTTTGCCGGGGTACCCTAAAAACTTTGCCATTTCCATGAATTCGCTATATCCGTGTTTGTACTAAACAAATTTTACTGTATTGTCCACCCAAAAAAGGGTTATATCAATTTGAAAATGTGAATCATGTACAGTATACATTCATTTTCTTAGATCAATGCTTTCTTCATTAAATAACTTTATTTCTCTTTTGTAACATAAGCATTTATAATTTTGTAAAGATCGAGAGAGAGAGAGAGATGCTGCTCAAATAAAAATGTCAGTGCAATATTTCTTTATCCATATGCCATTTGGAATTATATGTTTAATAAAAGCTTGAATCAAAACTGAATTACAGTATTCTGTTGTCACTACATACACCATAAAATGTACACTGAAAGAGGTCAAACTTATTCTGTCCAAAGCCCCCTTTGAAAACTTTTTTATGAAGTAGGTCTCATTCCAAAGTAACTAAATGTCCTACCAGGACCAAACTTGAAGGGATGTGACCTATACCGTGAAATCACAAATTTTTGTGGAGGGGGGGGGGGTAATTTTTGTTGTTTTCGAGGTGTGAAGAGACCCATGAATTCATGTCTACCACGAAACGTAAAATGTGACATACATAATTATTTAACAATTCTACATCCATGAAATCAAATCCCCACGAACCAAGAGTTTTTCCTTAAACCACGAAAATTTGACCCCACGGATATATGTGATTTTACAGTATTTTCTGGATGAATACCAGATTGCAGTTTATTCCCAAGTTACTTTATGCCTCAGTTACCTTAAATTGCCATTTTACTTTAAGCCCTGTGTCAAAACTTGCATGGCTGATGCATCAAGGGTTAGCCACTACCAGATCTGCTTCCACTGCTGGATTTGAAATTTACAGATGACTGAACTTCCAGATGACAAAAAAAGATTCTGGAGGTAGTCATCTCCCAAGTAACTAAAAATCCTTCCCATACAAAGAGTGTATATATTGTTAGATGTGTGACTTTGCTTTACAAAATTTATTGAGGTGAACTTTGAAATCTTTTTATTTTTTTGAGGTAAAAACATTTGTGCAAGAGCCATAAGGGTAAAAGTATGGAATGCAATTGCTGCCATAAAAGTCTTGGGAGAAAATAAACCGAAACTTTTAAATGATTCCAGAAATTTGAGGACTGATTGATTGCATATTGTTTCAATTAACTTCCCGAGAATTTTTCACTCATATGAAGACACCACCACTTGCTGGTGGAGAGCTGCAAATTTTGTCCTAAACTCGACACTCAGGGCTGTTGGGCAGGGAGAGAGCTTTTTCGTGCCAGCACCTACTGCAACACGGGACCTTTGTTTATACGGTCTCATCCAAAGAAACCGTCTCCACCTCCCACAGTGGGATTCAAATCCGTGATGTAAAGATCAATTTAACTCCTTACTACACATTTCTAATGCAGACACTCTAACCTCTAAGCCAGGCAGACGAATTGAGGACTGATATTGAAACTAAACCAAAGCCTTTACCATCTTGATAATTTTTTAACAATTAAATCAAGGCTTTAAAAATGCATAAAAATATTCATTTATTCAAAAGCAAAATGCATGATAAACCTGTATAAAATTAATTTTTTCAGAACCATTTGTTCATGAAAGCATCAATATAAAAAATGAAAACTCTTTAGTAAATATATGACAAATCAACAATACTGATATGTGTTAATGTGAAATGGATTTGCAGTTATAAACTGATTAAATTTTAACTTGCAATGCTTCAAAGTTACAGCCTAGTTGATCGAAAAATTCTCAAGCTGAGAAATAATTCTTTTAAACATAAAAATAGACTATGTTTTTAAATTTAATTAATGCATTATTTAAGCTATCATACACACCAAAAAAAATAAATCAATTTTAGAAATAATTCAAATTGTTAATTAATGATATCTTAACCCCCTTATTCTATACAGACTAGATAAGATAAGAAAATAATTATTGCACAGAGGTATAATCATACAAATAAATTCAAGTTAGCAATAACAGAGATTATAAAAATTATTCATGTATATATATATATGACCCACAAAAATGCTTCAAACTGCCAATGCTCAACAATGCAGCACTTAAATTTTAAAAACGATCCAATACCATAATCTCTTTTTTCACTGGTTTCATATTTAAGCACTTCATGAAAACACTTTTACTAATGTGACAGCACTCCCTACATTTTCATAAGACCTTCATAACTTTGTAGCATAATTTCCACAATCCTTCTGTCAAGTAACAAATTGTGATGTAAATGTGCTAGTAAAAATTCTATTTCTTACATATATGAAAAAAATCTTCATTTTAGATTTTAAAAATACCAAAGAAAGTACTTTTCAAGCAAATATAAATCTTAAATAAATAATGTATAATTCTGTATTCTGGTTAGCATCTCTCATACATGTAAATGTAAATACATTATTTATAAAACAGTGAATATTAGTACCTTTCATTTGGAACAGATACAATAATTTGTGACACCAGTAAAAGGTCACCCATTTATTAGAGTCTTTGAAATTTACAAACTCTTTTGTTCACCAAGAAATCCATAGTAGATGTATACAAACACATGTAGTTGACAAATATCATAAGAATGTTTAAAATCTAAAGCTCTTGTCTTTTTGTGTCAGTCTACTGGCTCTCTGATGCAGGAATGCTAGGAGTTGCTTCCAATTGCAATTGACCTTTGACCCCTTCCTGTGCCAATTCCTCTGAATTCTCAATGGAATTTTTCTCTGGAATTGCTGTGCGGTCATGCATGTCCTCTGACAGCTGAGGCGTGACTTGGTCGTCTGCTATTAAGGTACTATCCTCCTCCCTGACCGTGTTTTGTAGAGTACTAGTGCTGAGATCAACATCTTGGTCCTCATCAGAGTCCTACAGTGTGAAAAAGAGGAATACCACCTTAATTTATTTGAAGACATGAAGTGTGTGATAGAAATTTTCTTCCTTGGGTTATAAACATTATATATTATAACTCTCGATATTTCTGATGATTTTAGCATCAAGATTTAATTATGTAAATCTATTACCTCCTTTTTTTGATACCTATTGAATAAAATTTTTCATGCTGTAGAATATCCTATGCACACAAATTGTTATGTACATGTACCAATTAAAAATTCGACTTCTATTCACACTAGCATTGTTATGCATTCCTGTGTGAATATCTTAAAACTTTCATTATTTCTCTGGTAAGTTTTCAATGTCCCACTCAATCCAAAGGGTAAGTAAATGATTATGGTAAACAATAACTAGTTTGGGGTAAATGTCAATCATATCATCTACTAATGTTACAAGATGCATTTCTGTCTACATACCCTGGTATATTTCAGGTACAACTTAAGCATGCTAAATTTATCTATTCATGCATTTAAAATACTAATACAAGTATAGGTACATGTATGTCAAAAATGTTAAAATAAATAATTTTATAAAATTTTAATATAACACCAATAAATATGATGATAATCTAGCTGTACACACCTGCACTGTGCTCAAACTAAACTTAGAAAATCACCACCTTTTCAAAAAATGTGCATAAGATAAAAATGATTATTTTTTATGACTATAAATGTTATTTTGTAGGAAAATTGCAAGTTCCTGTGAAGAATACCAAACTTCATATCAGTTAATTCTAAGCAAACAAGAGGCCCATGGGCCACATCGCTCACCTGAGAAGCTTTGGCCATTCCGTTCTTTACCAGATTTCCCCTTGTAATACATATTGTGACCCCATCCTACCCCAATGATCATAATTTAAACAATTTGAATTCTACACTATCCCAGTATGCTTCCACATAAGTTTAAGTTTTTCTGGCCAAGTGGTTCTTGAGAAGAAGATTTTTTAATGACCCAACCCTTTTTTTGTCTTTTCTTGATTATCTCCCCTTGCGAGGGGATATGTCCCTTTATTTTAACAATTTAAAGTCCCCTTTACCCAAGGATACTTTGTATTAAGTTTGGTCAAAATTGGCCCAGTGGTTGTTGAGAAGAAGTCGAAAATGTGAAAAGTTTACAGACGGACGGACAGACAGACAGACAGACGGACGACGGACAAAATGTGATCAGAAAAGCTCACTTGAGCCTTTGGCTCAGGTGAGCTAAAAACCATGAGAAAATAATTTTTTTTTTAAAAAATGCTGTTAGACTTCAAGCAAAGCCTAATGCAAAAATTTAAAACAATACCTAGAAACATTCAAACTTTGAAACAAAGAAAACGTGAGCACATGCAGAGTGTATTAATTGCTTAGTTACCTGATTATGTGATTATAAAGATATATCAGTCTTGGATTAAACAAGATCCCATTCCTCTATAAATGCACCATCTCCATTGGCTACGCTGATCGGAGAATTGGAAAGTTCAGAGTCTGAGGGGACATGCTCAGACGAATCTAGGTCATAGTTGTGAGATAAAGCATAGAAAGAGGATTTATCAGATATGTAAGAGGAAAGAGATGGCGAAGCACTTGAGCGTTTTTTAGATAGGAGATCTTTGACATATGAGCGAGCAGCTAATCCGACCGGACTTTTTACCTCTGACTCAGAGGTCGACAAATGATTACTAGCTCGACTTGCAGGCCGGCTGTCGGAAGCCTCACTTCCTGGTTTGGAATGATTTAAAGATTCACTTGCAGAACTGGACGAAGCATCCATTTCTAAAGTCCAGTCCGGAAAGTCCATGGACTGCCTCGGGGAATCCGTAAAGTCTTCGTCATTCACTTTCCCGACAAGCTCATCTCCTATGTAGTCATCCCACTCGAAAGTGTCTTGTGCTGAACTCGAAAAAATGGACTCATCAAATGGATCAAACTTTAAAGCTTTCTTTATGGGACTGGATTTTGTGGAATCTGTATTGGTGTTGCTGGCAGTCTCCACTAAATTGTCTTCTGCAGGAATTCCGTCCTCTGGAATTGTATTTAAGGTTCTGGATGTTGTATGATTGGTAGGAGGAATAGTTGTCCCTTTTGACCTGTAGATTTCCTTAGCGATATCTAAATCATCCATGAATGGACTCTCCGTGTCACTGTTCTGACCATCCTCATCAACCTGAGATTCATCTTCCTTCTGCCCTAAAGCACTAGCAATCGTCATTCTTAGCAACTTTAGTTTATCTTCTTCATCATCATCCTCATTGTCTTCCTCGTTGACAGAACTCAAGGAATCCCTCTCATTTTGCACCACTGGTACACTCTCCTTACTCTCATTCATTAAGTCTAAAGCTTTATCTATGTCTGAGGCAGAGTAGCGTCCTACACTCTCGTCCTCCTCCATCTCCTCAGATAAGGCCCTGGGTGTCATGGCTTTCACAGGTTTCCTTCCCCTGCCAGTGGGACTTTCACTTCCATCACACACTTTCTTCCTCAACTCCACGTCTTCCTGATTCCCTTCCATCTGGATTTCTGGTTCTTCTGATTGCAGGACTTCATCTGATTTTTCTTTCTTCTCTACTGGGGTACTTGTTAGATGATCAGAACTCCTTATTTTGAGAGGGGAGTTAAGTGTTGGCAAGGGAGATTGAAAATTTGTCATATTCTCCACTTGAATATCACAATTTCCCCCCAAAATGTCAAAAGATTCTTCCATGTTAACACTATCATCTGTAGACTGTTGTTTCACAGGAGGCTCATCAATTAAATCATTAGAAATTATTTGAACAGAACTAACATCAAAGGGCTTTTCCATATCCTCAACATGACCATTCATTATGACATTCCCTATTTCTTCAGTTTTCAATGGCACATTTCCAGTACTAGTAACTGCACTCACAGGTTTAGATACACTAGTACTTTCACTAACTACAGGTATGTTTGAAGAATCTGACTCAGTTGAATGGAGATCTGTTTTCATCAAATGATCTTTTGGCGGAAGATGAACGTCTGCTATAACATTGACAATGGATGGTGATGACAAAGATGATTGTGATTTGGGACTAGCTGCCATATTCTGGACATCTACAGCTTCTATGGGTTCAGGAGGAATGTCTACTTGAACATTTACAACCTTTGGTTCCACTTTTGTGGGTGCCTGCTCCCATTTGGAATCAAATTCACTCTCCAGGCTGGCTCGATGCTCTTGTTTAGATTTTTGTATCTCAAGCAGGCGTAAGTGGATATCCTCTAAACTTGGGGGCTCTCCAGCACAACAAACAGGAATAAGGTCAGACCTGTATGAAATATAAACACAGTTTTAGTTATCAAATTCTTACATTCACCAGAAATAAATTCAAATGAAGCTACTGGAAACCAACTTTTATATGTAAGAAATATCCTCCATTTTCCTTATTTATTTTACTAGTGAATATTTTTCACTAAGAATTATTTTTCTAGTTATGTATATATGTAAAATATTTCATCAGTTGCAGAAATAAATACATGTAGTTGCAGATCTCACAAAACATGTCAAGAAAATAGTCAGTTTACAGTATCATATTAATAAATAAAAGCTCCACTTTAACAATGTTAAAGATGTGAGTCAAAGATTATTATGAATATCTTAAAATATCTTTAGATGGCATAAAAAAAAGAATCAGTCTACTGTGGCTTCTCTGTATACATACAGATCCTTCTGTTCCTCTGTGGGTGCAGTGGTAAGACCCACCACCCTTAGTTTGATGACCTTCTGTAAAACTTCTTCATCTGACATGAAGTGGTAAGGCTGCTGGCCAAATTCTAAAACTTCCCATAATGCAACTCCAAATGACCTACAAAAACAAAAGACAAATTCACATAAATATACACACCAAGTTTATACTCAGGGCACAAAATCCAAGATTTACTTTTAAGAATTGATATCAAAGCATGAGGAACATTTTATGAGAGACACAAAATATCCTGTTAAATTATTCTAGAAAACTAGACCATGCAGTACCATTGTAGCAATACTTCTTATCCTTCAAGTACTCACCAGATATTGGATTCCCTGGAGAACTTTGTGACTTGCCATATGTGGTCCTGTAATTCCAGAGTGTCGGGTGACATCCAGCGAATAGGGAGCAGATTTTGTCCCGTGTCATAATAATCCTCCTGTACAAAAGTTTACTTTCTTGTCAATTTGAATGCATGTTAATTACAACCATTTTGGTCTCATGTCATGTTGAGTCTAGTAATTACATGTATTTCCCATTTTCTTTTTAAATTGATAAAGAATAAATTATTATGGGAAGGTTAACATGCACAGAAATTTTAGATATTAGCAAAAGTTTCATCTCTATATAAATTTTTTTAATATTTCATTTCAAAAAAAATATTTCAATAAATAGGGGGATAATTCAAACACGGACCCTGTAGTGATCCTCTGCCACTCCATAGTCCCCAACCTTCACTGATAGATCTGACATGACCAGACAGTTACGACAGGAAAAATCACTGCAAACAAAACAAAATTATTTGATAACAAATAAAAAATAGTGCATATAATGTTCCACACAGTATCATAAATTAGCCTTATTTTCTCTTTTTTTTCAGCCCAGTGGCGTAGCGTCCATTAAGGCAAAAAGGCAATTGCCTACACATAATTTTGGCCAAAATATATGGTCATGTATTTTTTATAAAATAAAATTAACGTCATAAATTAATTTTTCAATAATAAATAAATAGAATAAAATAATGAATAAATAAAACTCAGTACATATATATTTTAAAGGAGTAAAACATAATTTACATTCTTGTTTCTTCTAAGGCGTTAGCAGTCAAACTAAGTACCCCATACAAAGATGTCCTGGGACATTCCTGCAATCTTTGACAAATTAAGAAAAATTGAGTTTCTCACAACAAAGTGGAAACCTTTTGCTGTTTTAACCCCCATTAACCAAGTTACTGTAGGGTAATGTGCTGTCGCTCGAGTTAAACCGACATTTAGTATCAAATTTAAATGCAGTTTCAAATCCTTAAAACGTTCTTTCCATTTTTCCGTTCGCTCAGCAGCATTCCTGATACAAGCTAATATATCGAATAATTAAAACTTAAAAATATGTTTAACACAGGTTCATGCATAGGGAGAGTGACGTGCTACGTTGGAATCGGCTAAGACCAAAATCTCTCTCGAGACTCTCTCTATTTCTCTCCTCTCTCTCTCTGTATAAAATTTATCTGTTTCTATAAAAAAATGACAACATGTTACTAAAAAAACCAATTTTTGAAAATATTTATTCAAATTTTTAACAATTAATATAAATGCATCTTCGTTTCCAAATATTCAAATCACGGGGAGAGGGTCTCCAAAATAATCTGCTTAGAATTTTTTTTCAACTTCTATGTACTTTGAGGTGACATATCTTTGGAATTTATAAGAGTTTGCATTAAAAAAACTGACTAGATCTGACTGTTTAATAGCGAAATTCCCAAATGCCCATTAAAAAACTATTATAACAAGCATACGTATTTTGTTTAAATTAACAATTTTCTTCTTTCCAAAGTGCTACTTTTGCGTCTATTTTTCAAAATTTTTTCGGGGGAGGTCCCCCAAACCCCCCTGGCAGGAGGGGGTGACCCCCTCCTGCACCTACCCCCTTTCGGCACTTTGCGCCTCAGTGAAGCCTTCGGCTTCATTTTTTGTGCCTACACATATATTTGAGGCACGCTACGCCACTGTCAGCCTTTGTTATCATTTTGTTTGGCAATGATACAATTGAGTTCAAATTATGTAAAAACAGTTAATTTGTCCCCATAAATTGGAGCTTCTAATACACTTGTTTTAAATTTGCTTTGAAGACAAAAATGCAGTCAAACCTTTTCATCCTGATGGGACCATGACAAAACTCCAATGATTCCAGATATCAAGGTTTAAAATACATTAAAGAAAAGGGCTTTTTACTCACTTCCACACATTCATAGTACCTGAGATTTTCTATTGTATTTCACTAACTGATTATTAATACTCTTTTAACTATCTGAACTCACTGGTGAAGATAGCCATGTCTGTGTAGAGAGGCCAGTCCAGAGGCCATGTCTATGATAAATCTTAAGGGCATACTCCGCTTAATGAAAGAATCTCGTTCTGGAAGACATCTCTTCAGGTAGGACTTCACATCTCCCTTTCAAATTCGAATAGGATTTATGTATGAAATGTTTACAAGCTGACAAGTTTTGAAATTCCAGTAATATGAAAATACATTTCAAATTTCACAAAAAACAAATGCAAGTCATAAGTGATTTCCTACAATTGTCAATTTCCTGATATTTTAAAGAAATTGAAAACATGAAAATTGTACAGTACATAAAATAAGACAATCTTACGAATGGTGCCTGTTCCAGTATGACTAAGAATGGGGCTGATTCCGTACACTGGCCAAGGAGTTGGATCACATTGGGATGCTCAATTTCCCTGAAAAGTAAAATTTCAAATAAAAAAAATAAAATTTGCTTTGAATTGAAAAAAATACGTGAAAAGGGACAGATTTTTTTTTTCAGAAATGAGCAAATTATGAATTAAAACAGAAGCAACAGTTCGTTTTTAAATTAATGCATCTTTTCAGAAAATACAATATTTATGAATATATAGTGTATTTACCAAAAACTGAAAATTTTAATTAGTTAGTACATGTACCAATAAAATTTAATATTCTTTTTTTCATATCCTAGCATGTATGAAATGGAATCAACCGATAAATTTTAAAAACTTGCAGTCCATTTACATGAGTATACTTTATATGTTCATGTCCCCAGCTGACAATTGTTACCTATTAGCAGCAACTTCCTCTAAGAATAGCTGCTGTTCAGAACTTGTAGCATCATCCTTCAGAAGTTTGACAACCACTCTGGTCTTCTTGGAATTGACGTTAATTTTCTCAGCATCACCAAGTAATACCTAAAACATATATGATATGCAATTGTTCATCTGATATCAATCATACTGTAACATAAAATATAAACAAGGAAATCTTTCCGAGAAAAAAAAACAATTGACATTTCAAGTAATTTTAATCCCCCCCCCCCCAAAAAATAAAATTGCTGTTGATTCTAATAATCTTACCTGACCAAACCACCCAATGCCAATCTCCTTCACATACAGAAGATTGCTGCGAGGAAATGGTCTGTACACAGCTGAGGATAAAATGAAAGACAGTGTGGTTATTTAATTCAATCATTTATAACATTTAGTTATAAGTTTAGTTACTTCTACTTCTGAAATACACTTTTAGGTGTATAAAATCAGTTATATACTAAAACTACATGCAACGCCTATTTATACTAAATTTTCATAAAATCCTTATTACTGATATGTTTAGCAGTGATCCTTTGCTGTTCCTTTTCAATGCTTGAGATTCTTGGTCGGAGTGCTGTCGCTGACACGGTCTTGGCGAGTATATCTGGCAGTGGCTCAAAAGTGACCTGGCTAACCTCTGACGTCTCAGCAGCTGCATTCTGGGTAGAAAATATTGACAATCCTTGGCCATGACCTGCCTCAACATCATTTTCAAAAGTCTGGAATAGAAAAAATAACTGCATTTTGGTATCAAAGTCATATACCATTATTTTTCATAACTTTTCATATGCAATATTTTAAGTTAAACATAATTTAGCAAAAAAATTCATATTTAAACATGAATATACAGATGTATGCAATTATATGTTTCATAGTTTCCCTGCATTCATGATAAAATCAAGGCAAAACACTGACTTGCAAACAGCATTCAATAGAAACTAATACTTGGCCCAAAATTACCAGAGGTGTGTTAGAAATCTTACTGAAAATTCGGGAGTTGACTTCTTGAACAGCTGGCAAATACATCCGAACACAAGTAGGATTGAGGCAAAGCTCAGACAAATCCCGGCCAGCACTGCTATGTCTAACATTGTTCATGTCATGGTGGATTTATCTGTGAAGAGAAAAACATGCTTATAATTATCCAATCAGAGATTACATCCATTAGAAATAATTTACAAGCATCAATGTTTCAAATAAATTATTATACTCTATTAGAATATTTACAATCATGAAGTTATTCATTGACTCTTCATAACACAGTTCATTGGCATTTTTTTCCTTATTTTTCATCTTCAGTTAAAAAGTTATATTTATATACTAACGTAATACATCTTGAATAATTGTGATTTTAAGTTGTGAAGAAAAATTTGCAAACAAACAAAGTTTCTTCCTTTATATTGCTCAGATATGGTAATCCTAGTTTGCATACTTCTATAGATAAGGAAACCAAACCAAAGTTATCCTATAACTGAAACTCATAGTGACTTTTTAACATTAAGAGAAGCTAACAAAACTTAGGTTAACTATTCAACAGTGTATTCAGGTCAACAGAATTTAAAATAAGTAGTACAAAAAATTTCCTGGTAAATTCATTGTGATATTATTAACTTCAATAACATACAAAAGCTAAAATGTAAGTGCCCAACAACACCTGCATAAATAAGGAAACTCATTTTTAAAACTGATGTAATGTCATGTTATATGTAAAAAGATTAAACCAGTTGCATGCCAATGAGAAAGTCAAAGCTCTTTCTATTTTATGTTATATAGTATTCTGTAACATGTAAAGTAATGTTAATGTTATGTTATATTAAAATGGTTTAATACCTAAACATCTCTACAATATATAAATTCATTATTCAATTTAATATTGATTGAAGCTTGTTTTATTCTATTTTTTCTTTCCTATCAGTTGTTTGAGAGTCTGAGAAATGAGGTAAATGCGGTGAGATAAAGAAATACACCATAAAAATAACATAATGCATGAATACTCCACATATAAAGAGCAGAAACCAGCAGCTCTGTTTTACACACTAAAGTGTGTGATGGAGACACTAAGCATTGGGTTATTTGGTTAATAATATATACCCCAGTACATTTTACACTATATTAAGTACATATATATTTATGTACAGTATTTTATAATTCAACTTTACTCTAATGTAGCAAGTCAGCAGGTCCATTAACCAACTGTCAGATAACTCAGATGGTACAGCATTTGTCCAGAATTCGGACGCCATCTGGTCTTTTGCATTTTCTATCTCCCTGTTACATCAAGTGCTACTATGTCCTAGAAGTTGTCAGCTGAAAGACCTGGTAGCTAGGGTATAACCTGAGTTGATGTCTTCAAGGAAATGGGAATGAGGCAGTCATGTAGACTTAATCGTTGTGGCCAAATATAGATACCTGCCTGAAATTTGGGGGTCTGAGTTTGAAACTATTCTGGTCCATAGCATTTACAAATAGCATAGACTTTCTTGAGAGTGAGTTTGGGTACTGATGCTGTTAAGGGGTATGCAATATACATCCAATGCTTTCTATTATTGTTTAGCTTGACTAACTTGGTTATTATGCAATAAAGCAGTGTTTTCCCTTTATTTCATAGAAAAGGGTTAAAGATCAGTTGTAACAGGCTAGGGGCTGAGGTTTATGAACCTCTTTGTGGACCTTACTACAAGGTTTTATTTCGAAGCAGCATTTTTGTCAATTGAAGTGGTCAATTTGGCTGAATATTGGGCGTGAATATTGCACAGCTCAGTCAGTAGAGCACCTAACTATAGTGATGCAAGGGTCCCAGGTTCGATTCGATTCAGCCATACATTTTCTCCTTTCCTGTTACAGATTTGGTGTTATTGACCACCCCTGGACTTGCAAGCAAAGATGTTTTCCTTAACTATTAAAATTGTGAAAAAAGCCTAGAAAATGTCAGATATTTCAGACAAGCGAAAGTCTTGCCAGTGGCTAATATGAACTTTGGTTAATTGTGTCTTCAAGCCCCAGGTGAAGACAATTTAAAAGGGAGGAATGTAATGGGTTGGACAGCTGAGACCAGCCTGGTGCATAATGATTGGGTGACTCAGTCAGTAATTTAGCACCCGACTGGTGATGCTTAGGTCCCGGGTCCCATTCCAAGTCCAGCCAAACATTTTCTCCTTTCTTGTTACACTTCTAAAACAATAGTGTACTATGCGAATATGTCCTTCAGAAGTAATGGATCAAACCTGGGACTTCAAAAATAATCAACATGTAGCCTGGTCTACATCTACATCTACATTATACAGCGTTCCATCAAACTTTGTAACCTGTAACTTGTAAGTTCCTGCCTATATAAATGAACGATTCACATAAAATAATACTCATTTAATCCACATCAACTCCATTGTACAAAATGCTGACTTTAAATTAAAAAAAAAACAACTTATCAACATGTTCATATTTGTGATCTAAACTGTAAACATGCTAAAAAGTTCAAAATATATATAGTAGGTTAGTATTTAATTCTTTTTATATAATCAACCACATGATATAACACAAGATGTTGTAAATGAAACATACCCTAAGCTGTTCTAAAACCAGTAACATGGTGAAATTTGGGAGGCGTTTCTAATTTCGTAGAATCTTCAATTTTTCTCCATTTTGACACTTGTAACCTCTTGGTCTCTATCTTTTCATAATGTAGCTTCAAAAGGGTTTCCGAAAGGGAGAAATAAAATTAAAATCCAAAGTTTTACAATGACCATAAAAATATGTTTAAATCTTTAATTTAAGGAAAAAATAATATTGAAAGATTTAAAAAAAAAATGTTTTCGAAAAATACGAATATCAACGACAAAATCCGAAGATAACCGACCAGTCATGCATGACTAATGGCGCCCGAGAGAGGAAGTTGATCGGACAAAAAAACACCTGGGCTTTTTTAATTTACTTTTTGACATTTTACGTGAACAGTGCAAAAAGCAATGGCTAACACCAACAGCAATATGTTTGATCTCTCTGGTGAGTACAATTTTAAATGTTTTAACATGAAAAGTTTATTGAGGGTAACAGGAGAGGGGTGGATCATCATAACATCACAGTTTTAAATAAAAAAAACAGCATTTTCTGGTTTACTGAGAAAATATTTAAGTGCGAATAAAAATGTAGGCTAATGGGTGGGGTGATGATTGAGCCAGAAACACGTCTTTTTTAACAATTGTAGAATGTAGTTAAAGTGAGAATAATGAGGCTGTATTTTCCATCTCCCATCTCCCTCATTTGCCTCTCATTTGCATACCTCTACTGATGGAGCACTAAGGTTTCAGAATATGCATAACTAATAATAACTGACTTTCAATTACTTAACAATTTAATACAGGATTAGATACCGTCATATAATTAATCTGGAGTCTGTAGAGATGCTAGCAAACATTCAAATTGACTATGTTAGGCCCTATAACTATATAGACTATAGTTTTGTAATGAAAATTTTTTTGGAATTTTCTGTGGGAAATAGACTGTAAATGTTGGAAAGCTATGAAAAATCATTGCTTGAAATCCAGAAATTAGAATTTGAAATATAGCAACAATATTATAATGTCGCTCTCTGATTTTGTTAATCTGATATTTTCTGGACATCAGGCTACAATCCCACAGCCTCTCAGTTAATATTTATAATTCAGAGATATTTTTTTAAATACGGATGACTGATAATTTTTTTTTTTTTACATGAAACGTACTTCTATTAAGACAAACTTTTATTCACTTTGAAGAATATAATGAACATTACCCTTTAAATTTGAAAACTTGGTAAAAAAAATGGGCTTGTTTACCAGTCATTCTCCTCAGGAGCCTACCAAGATACTTAGGAATTGTACTTTTATCGTAACCCCCCTCCCCACCCTAAAGGAGATGGCTACATTATTGCTGCTAGACCAAATTTATCTGTGTCAGGAAATTTTCGTAGAGTTATTAAATGCTGAAATAATTTTTAGTAGAATTCAAATCAATTCTGCAAAAGCCATGTGAAGTACTCTCGGAAAAGCAGAGAGGACTGGTATAAAATCCCTGACCCTTTTCGGTGTAAGACTTACAATGCAGGAAATCTTTAGGTGATTATACTAGAATTTGAATATGCATATATTTCAGTGAAAAGGACAATCATCATGCCATTGACTTGATCATAGTTTTTAGCACTGAATTATCTAAAGTATAAGAGTGCTAGCATCAGTGTTCTCAATGCTCTCAGTCAGTTTCAATCCTTAGCCAGAGTTGCCGTACATTATTAGTTGATGTCTGAAAGAAAGTCTCATCATGTGGCTTTCAAGTTATCATTATTTGTATAATTCTTTAAAACATACTGTTTAAAAGCAGTTCTGAAATTATATAACAGTCTTGTGACGTTTTTTCAACAATAAGATAAACAAATGTTATAATGATTATAAGGAACTATCTCTACAGATATTTCCTCTCATTTGTTATTTCTGTCTGGCTCGCTTTTGTGAAATTGTCAAAAAATTGTGTGTATTTTGTTTGCTTAGAAAATTGATATACATGACTGTATTACTTTATGTGAATCAAAGAACAAAAACGAATCACATATGAAACATATGGAGATAACGAACAGTATTTTAGATCAAAAGTCCATAAAACAATACAAAATAGGACCAGAGCAAACACAGACCTCCAAAACATCAGAGGGGGGATCAGATGCCATGGAGGAGTGAGCATCCCCTGCCGACCGGTCACACCTGCTGGTGCGCCTTTTCATATATGACAAGTTCTTACTTAAAATCTTTTGCTTTCATAAATGAGATAAAATCATGCTTCACCCCAGGTCTAACTTCACAGGTGTATTATAGTGAATTTACAATATAAAGTAAAGGAGCATTATTAGGGTCTGCAAGAATTTTAACATCTTAAGGGTGACAGATGCATAATGCATATGTGATTGGCAAATAAAGTTTTTGTTAATATAGATAATAGATAGATGTACTGCTCCCAATTGGAGGAAAAAACCTAACTCGACACAGTGGTTTTAGTGGTCTAGAATGTTAAAGCCCCTGAGATCTTTAAGGCTATACACTTAGCATCGAAATAGAATGTTTCTTTTTGTCCATGTTAGCAATTAACTTCCATAATGCATAACATGTTAATGTTATCAGAATAATCACACTTGAAGGAAGGAAAATTGGGAAAAAAATTCATGTTTGTTTTCAGCATTTCCTGAAATGTTTTATCCTGGACATCACTATTGACATTTATTCTCAGAATTTCCTCACAATTTGAGCTTGGGTCTTGTGAGTGACATGTTTAATTTTCACATACTACATGATACAGACAATTAAGGATTTATACAATTGGAATAGTTTAATACACCTGTAGGAAGGTGAAGGTAAAACAAAGGGGAAAAAATTATGCAAACATGTGATAATATTAAATATGGAATTGTTATTTATTTGTTATGGAAACTGACGTAACAATCTCAAGTCTTAGGAAGTGGTGGTTGGGGGGGGGGGGGGCTTTTTTTTTTTTTACCAAGA